>APFE031067102.1:174697-240493 GCA_000404065.3 Pinus taeda
TCTTGTTTGGGCTACTGAATAGATATCCTTAGAACAAAATACAAAGGGACCGAGATTGGACCAATATTGATAATTTATGTAGACTGAAACGAAAGAAGCAATTTCATGTCAAAGATTGTCGTCCGGAGATAGAACTTTCCCCATAGTTTCCACAAGGGTTGTCTTTTAAATTTTGGAACAGAAAAATACCCTGCATAAGAGTGATTAAGTGGCGTAATTATTTTCCAGCTAGGAGGTCAAAGCACCAGGACGAACCTTTTAGAGTGGGACAAAATTGCAGTTGACGAAAAAATTACCCATCTTGGAAGGTTATTTAGTAGAAAATACATGTTGGGGTGACATGGTAAAAATTCATCAGGGGCTGAGATTATGGTCACAATCACATTCATATTACCCTCCATTACAAAAACTGGTGCTATGGATTTGTGCATTGAACAAAACTATGGGGGTGAAAGTAAGCCTGCTTGGTACATAACCGTTGGGGTGACACAATAAAAAGTCATCAGGGGCTGAGGTTATGGTCACGATCACAATCATATTACCCTCCATTATAAAAACCGGTGCTAGGGATTTGTGCATTGAACATAACTGTTGGGGGTAAATTCTTGTCATGGGTATGGTCATATAATCCACATTCAAAAGTATAAGGGTTAAGGATGCAATGATCGTGCGTTTGTATGTTATATTAGTTTGGGCTACGATGGTTCTCAAGTCTTGGATTTGATGGGTTTGTTACTTAAGTCCCCCCTCTCCTTCCCCTTTTGATATTATATATTATATATATTATATATATATAATATATATATATATCAGTGGTTTTATTACATAAAAGAAAACCTGTCACTCGATTGTCTCATTTTATAATACAATTATAGTTTGGTACTTGGTCCCACATCTTTGCTACGATAGTTCTGTTATGAATTTGGGGGTGTGAATCTTCATTTGGCCTAACATATAAAATTTTAAATCAAAGCCCAATCTTGCACCATTAGTGGTATCAAAGCAGGATAACCTGCTCAATTAAATTTTTTAGATGTTGAATATGAAAGTTACAGTAGCGATCTACCATTGTTCTCTCCATTGTTAATACAATCCAGGGCATGCAAAGGTATGTATAATGGTGTGAGGGTTGTCGAATAATGTTGTTAGTTGTATTGTAGCGTGTGGATTGTAGGAGAGTAAGCATAAGTTTTCTAAAGTGGAGTACAAAGTTTATGCTTTTTAAATTAGGATTAAGAAGTGGGACAATTGATAGAGACAAATTTGCGGTCAGCAAGAAGGATTAGGAAATAATATAATTGATTTACAACCAACCAATTTGTATTAACGAGGAAGATTGGTACATTTTACCCTAATGAGTCTTTTTGTTTCCAACTAATCTAAAGGAAATTGTTGAAGCGAGTCGCAGTAGAAAGAAAAGATACTGTGGTGGAACGTTGTAGCGAAGATGTTGTGACAAAGGAAGAAAAGAGCAAGTAACAACTCTCAAAGTAAATGATTAAGGTGGAAGAAAAATGCAGTAAGGAATGTTGTAAGCAAATTTCAGTTGGAAACTGTAATGGAGCAATGGAAGTTTTCCAGAGAATAAGAGTGTGAGTAGAGTGTAGAAGCTATAGAAGAGAAAAGAGTGCTCAAGAAGGAGGTTATAGGAGGCACAACCAATGATGACAAAAGATCAACCTTGGGAGGAACACTTGATGAGGTATTAAGTAGTAGTGTTCAAGATTGACTACAAAGAAAAGGCTTGGTTACAAGTCACAGTGAGCATGGAGGAGCTCGTAGAAGAGAAGATGGAGATGACTACAGATAGTCAAAGGAAGAGTTCAAAAGGAAGTCACAACAAGAAGAAAGAGGATGCCAAAACAGTTGGCAAAAAGAATAGAATGAGTGATAAAGAGTTTGACAAGGAGATGGTTGGGATGAGGGCATAACTCAATGACATTTAAAAGGTATTGCAGAAGGAAATGATAAAAGAATTGAGACAAGGATTGTATGTAGGAAAAATGGCCAAATGTTTTATAAACGATTTATTTGCGGAAAAGTTAATGTAGAGAATGGAGACCGAGAAAGGACTCATGGAAGTTGAGTAGAAGATGAGAGAATCCATTTGTGAACCAGAGGAAGGACCAATCCTTGGAGACGAGCGTTGGGATTGGTCCCCTGGGGTCCAATTCTATAAAGTTTTGTTAAATATTGTAAAGTTTCCTCATTTTGAGGAGCGGAGCGCGAGTAGCGCAGGGTGATAGGAGTCAAAGGGGCTTTTAGAAGGTCAAATCCTCTTAGTTTGTTAAGAGTCAAGCTGTATTGTGACCCACCCATGGTTCACGGACCATGGTATTGTAATGAAGAATAATATAAAAGGAAGTCATAGAAGAGTCATAAGAGATTAGCAAGAGGATAAAAGTGCAAAGTTTGGGTCTGTTTTGAACTTAGGCGGAGGGGAAGGCTCTTATAGGTATGTGCCCGGAGACCTTTGTAGGTCTGCAACTGAGTGCGCGGGCCCCTACAGGTGTGTGTGCAGGGTTGGAAAGCATTGTAATTGAAGATCTAAAGCATTAATAAAGACTTGTTTTCAAGAATTATCTGTGTATGTGTGTATTACTAGTTGTCTATGAAATTACTGTATTTTTTATCTGTTGAATGCAATTAATTAGGAAAAGTACTTAATAGATTCACAAAAAAGTAGATCTGTCTATTTATATGATGTTATGCATGTTTAGCACAATCAGTGAAGAGCACAAATCTGCTAATTGTCAATTGCTGTAACTTGCGGGTTTTAAGGGTTCGCGTAGGTTGAGATAAAGCCCAAAGTTTGCTAGAAACACATCACATAGTCCTTTGGATGCATAAACATGGTGATAACATCCCCTAATACTAGATTGGGTGACACTGCAGCGTGCACTATGCGGGTTGTTGCTGAAAGGGCCGGTAGTGTTGGGTTTTATTAATTAGCGCAACTAACTTTGAACCTAGATCCAAGCCCGGTCAAGCCAATCAGGAGGATGTTGATGATGATAATGGGATGATGATATACTCAAATCAATAGAAAGTATGCTAGAAGCATCTCCTAACAGTGTGTTGAAGGCCCCGAAAATCGGGTCTACAACAAGGGGGATACCTGCCCGGTCCGGACCTTGGTTGGCGGCTCCTTATCCGTTTGGTATAGCGGGTCTGGCTGGGGATATGAGACCAGTTTCCCAATTCAGTGTGTGTGTGTGTGAGAAAGATGGGTATTTCTGTTCTAAATGGAATACTTCTATCCTAATTCTAATCTAATGCTATGCTATTGTATTCTAATAAACAGAAAAACATCAAAATTTATGATAACCCGGGGTGTGATCTTTCTTCTATGCGATCTATAAAGATTTCAAACAATAAATGGGAATAAAGATCATTCAACTATTATAAGAAGAGGATTCAATAAAGATGAACTACTTCGTATAAGAAGTTAGACGAAACAATTGTGAAAAACTTATCGCATAAATGAGCTATTCATACACTAAGCATAAATAAATAGTTATCACCGTACAAAAGTGCCAAATGATAGCTCAGGCATCCACGCTGTAATATATAAACAACTGAAAACTGAATATCACTTTAACGCATAAGCAGAAATGGTTAAGAGATAAAAGTACCATTTATAACTAGTCCTACTCATGAGCTTCAAGTGACAATTGATTTATCTTTTCTTGATTTAACATCCACTAAGAGTACAGAAGTGCAACATCAATAGCAGATATCAAATGCAAATATCAAATAAACCCTGTTCCATTCATTCATCAAAACCTCTTCGAAGGGTGCAAAAGTGCATGTTCTAAGGACAAGTTTTTGATAAATTTCTGGACCCTTCTCTAAATGCATGAGAAGGGTTTAAATACTATTGACTAATTCTAAAAATAAATTATTACAAAAATAAAGGATGCGGTTAAAATGACCGTCCTCTTTTGAGGAAAATAAAACAAAATTAAAACTAAAATTGAAACTAAAATTAAACTATTTCTGTATTTGGTCCTTGAAATCACATGTACGTAGCATCTATTTAAGGAGAGTCGGTTGGCTAACTTCCGCTTTTAACTGGCCTGAGAAAACATAATCTACAAAAGCTGGTGCCATTTTCTCGGCTGAATTTATGATGCACTTAATAGCCATCCATTAGCTATGTGGTTTCACCAAGTATGTCCAGTAATAATCCCAGTTTAACTTGCTTAGCCCTTGGATTGCTTTGGCCTTTTCTTGAGCTCTCTGTTTCCAATCTGCCTCCAGTTGCTGTGCATTCGGTAAGTATCTTGGAGTGGTTTCTGCGATCAAATTTGCCCTGTGTAAATTTTCATTTACACAATCAATAAGTCTGCTGGCTGCCATGGTTGCTCCTTCTGCCGCTTGTTCTGCCTCTCTGATTTGCTTATCCCATTTGTTAAAGAGCATTTCCTTATGGTTTTCATTTATTCTTGGTGCACCTGCTCTTTTACCCTCGTCCTTTTCTTGCCAATCCAAATATTCAGTGACCCGTTTATCAATTAGATCATAGTCACTTCGCAAGCCTACCACTTGATTAGTGGTTTTATCATTAATTTCACAATAATAACTCCATTGTGATATCTTTTGGCCCAATGCTTCTTGCTGCTGTAGTAATTGTTCGTTCAAGGAAATGGACTCCGTAATAAATTCTGTAAGCTCAAGGTCGTCCTTGGGCATCTCTCGTAAATCCTGCAACTGCTTTCCTTTCTCATCCAAACTTTTCTGATATCCTATCTGCATTTGTTGGAAGTCTTGCTGCAACTTCTCAAGCTGTTTCTGTGCTTCATTATTGGCGTGGGCTTGTTGAAATTGTTGTTGCAGTGCTAGTATCTGGTCTTCCCTTTCCTTTAGCAACTGCTGTACCTCAGATGCTTTGTCAATAGTCGTGGAGGCGTATGCTCCTGCAATCTGAGATAGTTTGGTGAGATTTTCAGAAGGATTGCTAGTGGGATCTTTCCACAGGACGTCTAATTGTTCTGTGTTTTGAGAAAGTGTGTTTTCCAATTTCCTTTTCTTCCTCTGTCTTCTTACTACTGCTTTGTGTTGTGGGCTGTAAAATATATCTAGAGGAGGGATCTCTTCTACTTTCAATACAAGCTCAAATGTTGGAGTAATAGGAATATGCTCCATATCTGAGACTTCGCTGACTATTCTTGTGACTATTTCTTTTACTACCTGTGCATTGCTGACAGTTGTCTTCATGGTTTGTCCTTCAAGATTGATCAAGTCGTTGAAGGTTTCCCATTCTTTGTCCAATTCAGCTATGACTGGTGGTGCTTGGATGATGAGAGGGGGAGGATCTTTTTGCGGGGAGGCAATAACCTGCTGATGTAGAAGTTCCTTTGATTGGGCAGTATCCTTTACTGACCCTTCGCTCTTATCTAGTTCATTTCCGGATCTTTTAGAATGTTCAGACATTTCTTTTTCAGACTTGGACTTAGATCCGTTAGTACTTGAACTTCCACTAAGGCTAACACTTGGGGTTGGTTCTCTTGAGGGTTTTAGGCATAGTTTCTCTAAAGGAATAATGAATAGCCTTCTTTCCCTGTATATTTTGAACCTTTTGAATTCTCCTGGAGATAGTTGCAATTGGGCTGTGTGCAGAATTTCTTCCAATGTGTTTTTCTGTTGGAATATATCATCAAATAAATCCTTCTCTCTAGAGAACACCTTTATCTTGACTTCAGTTGTAAAATTGTGGGCAACCTCATGAGGGTCAAATGGCCTTCCAGTGAATTTGAATAGTTGTAAGCACGTGAAATTCTTCACTTCTGTGAAAGCATGGTCTACATCGAATAGCGAAAAGGCTCCACAGGCTACAGGAAACTATGGCCATATAGCCTTCTTTTTGTCCTTTAACTCTTTGGTTAGGCCACCTTCCCCACATGTTTGATAGGCGATCTCTCGAGCTAAGAGTTTATCGGGGATATATAAAGGTAGGACATGAGGGGGAGCAAAACTTCGAAATATCCTGATATAAGTAAACAATTCTTCCTCGAACCATCTTGCGACAGTGAGGATGTCTACCTCTGCTTCAGGCGAGCATCTCAGAGGGTTTTTATCATACAACATTTTATACAAGGGCAGCATAATTCCATGACAAATTTGGTAGAAGTATGGAGTGAACTGAGAGTCCCATAACTCTTTGTGATAGACATGGATGGGTAAAGGGTCTTGTGTCGCCCACTTCCAACCCATAACAGGAAACTTAGAAACATAACATATTGCATCCATTATATATGCGGAAAGGTAAGGAGGAGGATAAATTCTCTGAGCCGCAACTCTTTTGAACCGGTAACTGACAATGGCGATGACCAGGTTATCAGAGAAAATTTTAGCCCAATCTACAATAGTGGCGTTTGTGGCAGCATCCAATAATGGTAGACATTCGGATGAGAATTTGTTGATATCTGGCATTCCAAATATTCTACAGAGCATGGCAGCAACAAAGCAGTATGGGGAGGTAAGGGAACCAGTACTGTACATACTGTGTTTATCTTTCTTCAGCGGCTTGTCCCTCCTAGACCATTCTTTGGTAGTTTCTGCCAGGTCTGGGTTTTCCTTTACAAATATCTCCGTAAACTGCTTGGTGTAGGTTCCCTGTGGCTCCAATAGATGATACATGAGCTTCAAATCCTGCGCAGCGAATGAACCGATGAGTTCTTGACCATGAATTTTGAACTCTCTATTTTTGATTTCTGCGCTATCCAGTATCCATTTGACCATGTCCGTGTATGGGAGGATTTTTGGCCTCGCTCCTATCCGATGTAAAAATGAGCAAGCTAGCTCTGTCAGGGATGCTTCAGAAGAACTCTGTGAGCCTACAATAGCCATAACCTCCATTCCTTTGGGATTCTCCTCTTCGATTATATTATACATGCCTTCCCACGTAGCTATTCCGTGTCTCTGTTACAAGCCGTGTCTGTATACAAAGGCGCCATTTTCTCTTCTTCGGAGCTCGGGACTTTGCTTTTCTTTCCCATTTCAACCTGCGTATTGCTTTGTATTGTCCTCTGTTCTCCATTCCTGCAATTCACAAGTGAAGTAAAAATGAATGACAAGGAAGGTTGATGGGAAAGTTTTAAATGTCGTAGGCATACCAAATATACCACCTTACGTGAAATGTTCTTTGAAAAGTGCGCACCCATATTCCATTAATAACTGACAACTAATTCCTCTATTAGCATTTAAAGCGGATAACCATGAGTCAGCGTATGAAAACTACTTTTCTTGAATAATGCACCCGAAAGATCTGCGATGGAGCGATTTTGCGATTTGCTTCGCAACATCGCAGATTGCAACATCGCCAAATCGTGATATAGATCTGATATGTCGTCGCAACATCGCTTTATCGCGAAATTGTGATATCGCAATATTGTAGATCGCGAAATCGTGATATCGCAATATCACAGATTGCGAAATCGTGATATCGCAATATCGCAGATCGCAGGAATGTTATGTATGACAAATTTTGTTAACCTGTTCCTTGCGAGATGCGATCTTGCGATCAACGACATCGCACATAGGTAGATTTTGAAGTGTTTCATGTAAGTTATGTTGAGTGCGATGCGATATTTGTTCATTATAGCTATATCGCAAATGTTGGAATTGTGCTTGTGAGGTGGCATCTTACGGTATGATTTCCTTAGTTAAATATTTTTTACCTTATCATAAACCTAGATTTTTAAAAGTTTCCAAAGGGGTCTCCTAAGCTTATAATGGTAACTTTATTTGCGGAAAGGAAATGTAAGCACTACTTTTTTTTTCTTCTTCTTGGATTTTATAATTAAGGGTCCCCACTTATTCAGTGTTAGCAATAACACTTCATAAGAAGGGGGGTTGTTGGTGGCCACAACACAGTGAAGGGTTTCATGGTTCTAAATTTAATTATTTGTGTGAGTGGATATTTACAGGGACCAAATACAATGGAGTTGAACAAATTCTAGAGATTGTGGAAGAAGAAGAAATTCCACAAAGAAGAAATTCCAAGAAGGGCTAGCAAAATTTGAAAATGGTCAGTCTTAGAGAATTGTCACAAAAGAAGGAAGTCCAACATTGATTCATAAAGACAACATAAAAGTAGATCGGGATGGAAATTCACAAGTTTGTACTTTGAAAGGTATGGTTAATTGTTTATATCTTCTCTTATTGAATGTCTATTGGATTATTTTTGAAGGAATTATATTAACGATTGGAAATAAATGGAGATGTGGGAAAGAGAAGAAACTGAAGGTATTATAGATTGGTGAATTAGATCCATATGAAGACGGTGAAGGAAGATCTGGTAATAATAACTCAGCTCAAGGTAATCTATTGAGTTTAGAGGAGGCTATGAAGAATCAAGGATGAAAATACAAGCAAGAACCTGTCATATAAGAGGCGGCATTAAGAATTCATATGACTAAGGAAAGAAGAAGACTTGAAAATGATGAAGAAGAGAGAATTAACCAAGGCAATGTTTTTAATGAAATGAGAAGATTTATACATAGCAAGAAGTTGATGTCAAGCATAGCCATGATGTTATAGAAGATGATGAAGGAACCTATGTATATGATAAGATAATGAGTTATACATTTGTCAAAGACAGTCAAACAAAAGAAATATTGATTTTAGGTAGCATCAAATGTGCTCTAGCTCGGAAATTTTGCAGAGGGGTTAGGATACATAAAGTCTCCAAGACCGAAAAATTGTTTGGTGAACTTCCACCTAGATTGTGAGTAATTAAAATAATTAATATTTTTAATGGGGTTCTTATGTCTAAACTTAGGAAAATAAAAATATTAATGGATAATAATAAAAATATGGGTGAGAAGGTTCTAAGAGACGATGATCAAGTCTATTTTAATCTGAGCCATTGATTAGGGACTTAATCTCGGCAATTGATTCATCAATAAGAAAAGTATAAGAGGAGGATTGAGAGTTAGTGGGAGATACACAAAGTTGATCAGTCAGTGCGATTTTTCGCGGGCGTGGTTTGCTGAGAAAATCGAACAAGTGATCTGAGTTGCAGTGAGAGGGGTAAAAGCAGAGATTTGGATTGGAAAGGAGTTTCGAGCCAAAGAGTACATGGAAGAAAGACAACAACAGTATCAAAGAGGCAACACAGAGGCCTACACAACCAGGAAGGGTCTCACCTAGTGTTGACGTAGGCTAGGAGGGTCTTTTGGAGCGGCATTGCAGAGTATTCGTCAGAAGTTCAATATTTTGACAGGGAAGAGAGGTTCTAAGCCAGGACAGCTGAACAACAGTCTTCCTCCAGCGAATCGATTCAGCAGAAGGGGTGACACAATCTCCCAGAGGCAAGACGCTGGCCCAAGCAGTGATTGTGTTGAGATATTTGCAGTTTTTCTCGGAGTCAACCCACTCAATGGATTAGTTGTGACTTGAGGAACAAGGTAAACCCTTGCATGTATTTCTTGCTGTCATGATTTCTATGAAAGGTTAGCTGGTGCGAGAGGAAAACTACTGTACTCAGATTCTACTTTCTTAATAATACGAACCCTCTATCTACTTCACCGGTTTTCTCGCATGAGGTTTTTCTGCAGTTTTGCCACATAAGGTTTTTCTGGGGACGTATTTTTCAAAAATAACGATGTCCCTTGTGATATTGTTTTAATTTATGATCTGTATGTCAGTGTAGTCTGCAGTAGTGTTTTTCATCGCTGTTTATAAATTAAATAACTTGTTGAATGAAATAACAAGTAGGAGATGTTAAACCAGTAACTGTAGTAGGATTTGTGTTTGTAAAGATTCGAAAATTTTCACATAGTATCAGAGCGTTGCAAATCATAAGACTTTGAAGCCATCAACCACTAAATCTAACAAATCTATCGTAAAGAGGGAACTGTCCCAAGTGACAACGTTGTTTCAAAGCCACAGGAGCAACTGAAGGAGTGACACAGTGCTAGAGGAGTGACACAAAAGCTCATGCAGTTCCTGCGTTAGCTTTCTGAGCCAATTTGGTCCTCTCAAGATAGGCGCTTTAGATATTTTTGTTTTCAAAATTTCAAATGTTGATTGGCAATCAGGGCCCCTTTTGAATTCACAGTGTTTTGTAAGCAGTTTGAAGAGTGGACGTGCTATTTTGGTGAAGTTTTCTATAAATCTTCGATAATATCTAGTAAATCCCAGCAAACTTTTAACATCTTTTTGACAATTTGGAATAGGTAACTTGGAGATGACTTCAACTTTTGATCTATCAACTTTAATCCCATCCTCTGAAATATGATGACCTAAAACAATACCTTCAGTAAACATCATAAAGCATTTTTCATGGCTTAATGAAAGGTTTGTTTCTTTACATCTTACAAGGACTTCTTCCAATTTTTCTAAAGCCTCTTCAAAAGAATCACCATAAACTGTAAAATCATCCATATATACCTCTACACAATCATGATTAGATCATCAAAAATTCCTAGTACTGCTATTTGGAATGTTGCGGGTGCATTACATAATCCAAAAGGAAGCACTCGATAAGCAAAAGTTCCCCATGGAGAGGTAAATGTGGTCTTATCCTGATCTTCAGGTGCTACCTGAATTTGATTATAACCACTAAAACCATCTAGAAATGAAAAGTACTTTTTGTCTGCTAATGTATCTAATACTTATCGATAAAGGGAAAAGGAAAGTGATCCTTCAAGGTTGCTTTATTCAATTCCCTGTAATCAATGCACACTCTCCATTTACCATTCTTTTTGGGTACTATAACCAAAGAAGAAACCCATCGGCTATCTGAAATTGGGTAAATGAAGTTTACATTGAGTAGTTTTTGGAGCTCTTCTCTCACTATCTCCCTAAGATTTGGATTCATCCTTCTTTGAGGTTGTCTAATTGGTCTATTGTTTTCCTCGATATCGATATGATGGATGCAAGTCTTAGGGTCAATGTGTTTCATATTAGTATACTCCCATGCAAATGCAGTAGAGTGTTTTTGCAAGATTTTGGTTAGTTCTTCATGTTGTGACTCTTCCAAATTTTTGTTGATATTCAGTGTTTTTCCTGGAAAAATTTCAATGGTAGAACTACCAAACTCTTCGATAGAGTAAAGAGACATTTGTCTTGGTGATAAATATTCAATATCAGAATCTAACTGAAATTGTGTGTGGTCATATTCTGAAGATGTTTCAAAATTTTCCAATGTGTTCAAAATTTGACTGTATTAATTAATTTCAGAGATAGTAAAGACAGATTGTATAATATCTTCATCGTCGACGCATTCATTGTCTCCTAGTTCTGTAATTGCTATTGCTGGAGGATACAAATTGAATTTCTTTGTCGAACTACCATCAGAAATGTACATATCCTCAGATCTACAACTAATGAAAGCATCAGCTGTGGCTAGCCAAGGTCTTCCTAAAATGAGTGGATGCCCTCCTAAATTACTCTTGGGAGTCAAAATCATGAAATCTACTGGATATTCCCAAGACCCTAAGAAGACTGAAATATCTTCTAGTACACTATCTGGTTTGATTATTGATATATCTGCAAGTTGCAGTAACGTGGGTGTAAAAAGAAGATTAGGAAGTTTAAGCTGTTCCATAGTTTGTCTACTCATAATGTTTATAGCAGCCCCTAAGTCAATCAAAGTATTCGAAATTTCTATCGCATTTATATGTGTCTTGACAATTGGACTACCTGGATCTACATATTTCTGCATGGTAATTTTTCCCATCATGATATCTGCAATTTTTCCTACCAGGTGGATTCCTTTTGTATCTCTTGGTTTCCTTCCTAGTCTTTTGAGACTCAACTCCTTTATTGTTTTTGCTAGAATAGGAATCTCTCTAATGGCTTGTAGTAAGGGAATCTTGATAGAGACATTCTTTAATTCATCTAGAAAATCATAGTCAGGCAACAAGATTTGTTTTTCCACCCCTTTGTCAATTTGTAACCTTTCAGGGAAAGGAGGCATGGACGAAGATGCATGTTGCTCAACTATAAGAGTTGTGGGTGTTGACTCTCTTTTTTTTTTTGAATGATTGGGTTTTGAAGAGATGCTTCCTCAAAACCTTTATTGACTTTAAGAGAATCCTCCTCAGAGGTATCTTGCTCTTGAACATCTATAGAAGGTTTTTCTAAAACTATACCAGATTTGAGTTGAACATCATTAAGAGGAACAATCATATAGGTAGTAAATTGTTGTCCTTCTACCATGTAAGCATTCCGAGGATTTTTGTTTTTTGGATTTGGCAATGGCTGCGTTGGTAGTTGATTTGTCTTTTGTTTAAATGGAAGCAAGAGTTGAGAATTTGGATTTTGTTGAGAAGGTTGTTGTTGTGGAAATGGCAATGAAAGTTGTGGGTTTTGATTTGGAAGTTGTGGGTTTTGTTGATTTTGAAAAGATGGAGGATATTGATAAAATTGAGCAAATATCCCATAAGGATTTTGCATCCCTTGTGCCCATGATTGGTATGGATTTTGAGGTTTGGGCCAAGGTTGTTGCCAAGAATTCCAATTTGGCAGGAGCTAAACGTTCATAGGATTGTTAAATCCTTGATTTTGTTGCCCTTGCTAAGGTCTTCTTGAAACAAAACAAAGGGGTGCAACTGAATTTGGATCTTCCTGAAAGACGACTTTGAGCCCAGGAATTGAAGGACAATCCTTGGTTTGTTGCTTTATGAGCAAATCATACATGTTTCTACAAGTTTTGCATCCAAAGGGCATTCCCTTAGAGCATGATTCTTATGTGTCTTGAGAATTGGACTACCTGGATCCACATATTTTTGCATGGTAATTTTTCTCATCATGATATCTACAATTTTTCCTACCAGGTGGATTCCTTTTGTATCTCTTGGTTTGATGGCTTTATGAGAAAATCATACATGTTTCTACAAGTTTTGCATCCAAAGGGCATTCTCTTAGAGCATGTTTCTTATGTGTCTTGAGAATTGGACTACCTGGATCCACATATTTTTGCATGGTAATTTTTCCCATCATGATGTCTGCAATTTTTCCTACCAGGTGGATTCCTTTTGTATCTCTTGGTTTCCTTCCTGGTCTTTTGAGACTCAACTCCTTTATTGTTTTTGCTAGAATATGAATCTCTCTAATGGCTTGTAGCAAGGGAATCTTGATACAAACATTCTTTAATTCATCTAGAAAATCATAGTGAGGCAAAAAGATTTGTTTTTCCACCCCTTTGTCAATTTGTAATCTTTCAGGGAAGGAGGCATCGATGAAGATGCATGTTGCTCAACTATAGGAGTTGAGGGGGTTGACTTTTTTTTTTTTTTTTTTGAATGATTGGGTTTTGAAGAGATGCTTCCTCATAACCTTTCTTGACCTTAAGAGAATCCTCTTCAGAGGTATCTTGCTCTTGAACATCTATAGAAGGTTTTTCTAAAACTCTACTAGATCTGAGTTGAACATCATTAAGAGGAACAATCATATAGGTAGTAAATTGTTGTCCTTCTACCATGTAAGCATTCTGAGGATTTTTGTTTTTGGGATTTGGCAATGGCTGCGCTGGTAGTTGATTTGTCTTTTGTTGAAATGGAAGCAAGAGTTGAGAATTTGGATTTTTCTGAGAAGGTTGTTGTGGAAATGGCAATGAAAGCTGTGGGTTTTGATTTGGAAGTTGTGGATTTTGTTGATTTTGAAAAGATGTAGGATATTGATAAAATTGAGCAAATCTCCCATAAGGATTTTGCATCCCTTGTGCCCATGATTGGTATGGATTTTGAGGTTGGGGCCAAGGTTGTTGTCAAGAATTCCAATCTGGTAGGAGCTGAAAGTTCATAGGATTGTTAAATCCTTGATTTTGTTTCCCCTGCCAAGGTCTTTTAGAAACAAAACAAAGGGATTCTACTAAATTTGGATCTTCCTGAAAGATGGCTTTGAGCCCAAGAATTGAAGGACAATCTTTGGTTTCATGGCTTTATGAGCAAATCATACATGTTTCTACAACTTTTGCCTCCAAAGGGCATTCCCTTAGAGCATGTTTCTTTCTACACTTTGGGAAAAAGATGGCTCAGGCATCAACTTCTGCTTTTTGCTTGTTTGTTCACTAAGGCTCCCTAGAATATCAGTTTTGAACTCATCAAGCATATTGCCAATCTCTGCCCTGCTTACTGATCCAATTGCAGATTTGTTTGCTCTAATAAGAGAAAGATCTTTCGGCCCTTTTCTAGTTTTAGATTTTCCCCTTTAGAGATGGACACATAGTTCTGCCATGTCACAAAGTGGAAGTTGAGAAATGTCTCCCTTCCCTGTCATGTTTAAAATATCTATCCATTTATGTCTAATGGCTTTCAATAGAAGGGCTTTCAAGGTTTCCTCGTCTAAATTTCTCATTTTTGCTCTCTTTAAGTTGTATTGAAATCTTTCAAGTAAATCCTCCAAGTTTTCATCTTCTTTTTGCATCATTTTAAATACCTCATCCATATGATTGGTGGGCATACAATAATCTAGGTATCTATACAAAAATGTTTGTTTCATATCATTCCAAGTCCTAATAGATTGAGTGACACCATTTCAAAGCAGCGCCTTTCAATGTTGAAGGAAACAATTTAAGTTTTTGCGAGTCTTCCATATAGTCATAGGTTTGGCACAAGACTTCAAACTCAAATATAAATTTTTTCAGAATCTTCACTTCGCAACCCATAAAAGTTTGGGAGGACAGATGGTGAAATGTTTTTCGTTGTTGTATGAGTTTCCTCATCGGCTATAGGGAGTCCAAATGAGTTATCTCCTTCTCTATTTCACCCATTATTACCTTTACCTCCTCCATTGTTACCTACATTATCTCCTCTTCCTCTACCTCTACCCCCTCCTCCAAATCCATCTACTACTTCCACTGTCATGATAGTGTCCTCAGAGTTTTCTGGTTCTTCTATTAATGATTGATGAGAAAGAGTTTCTCCCTTTCCTTCTTCTTCAGGTGATTCTACTTGTTTGATTACAATATGTTCCCTTGTAGAAGTGAAGAAAGGGTCTTCTCCTAGATCAGATTTAGTAGATAGTGTGGGAGAATCGTCTAATTCAGCTGCTGCTCCTTGAATTTCAGGGATCCTAAGGCTGGGAGTATGAGTTGGAGATGGAGGTGTATCTTGTCTATGCCTTGAAGTAGCTGGAGTTGTGAAAATCGAACTTTTGGCCCTAATTATAAACCTTCCCCTAGAATCTTTTGCTTTATGCATGTCATTTTTATTTTTTTTTATTTTTTAGTCGTGCTAATAATTCTCTTTCTGATCTTTCAGGTCACACTAAGTGCAAGAAGAGAGCATAATCAAGAAATTATTGAACTAATAACTCTCTTTTATGATCCTCCAGACCACATTAGGTGCAAGAGGAGAGCATACTTCAAGAAGTTATCAATTTTTCCCTTCTCTTTTTTTTTTTTTGATGTAAGTGATCGGCTACCTAGTTACACTTCCTCGACAATGGCGCCAAAATGTTTAGTCAATTTAGTATGTCTTAAATTACTACATTAATTATCAATCTGGGAGTCGTAAAGTTATGAAGTGTGACGCACTTTATGTGCAAGACAACTTCTTTCTTACTTTTTATTGTTTTCAATTTTATTTTGTTTGTCTCCTAATGCGAATGGAAATCCTATTTTTAAGTTTTAAGAATATTTTACAAGGCAAGTATGGATACAGATTTAAGGCAGTTATGTCCCATATGATAACTTCCAGAGCTTAACACTTCAAAGGATCTCAAAACATACTAGTGATGAAATTAGTACTTGAACAAGAATGTAAATGTGCAGCTATTCATATCAAACAAATGATGAACTACTAATCATGAAATCACTGTTTCTGCTGCTCATCTAAATATAGAAATAAAAGTTAAGCTATTGCACTGAAACAAACCAGAACTTGCAGACTAATGAAAGTAAAATCAATTCACTTCACTTAGAGTTCGATAGTTCGCCAAATAGCTTTTCGGGGTTAAGCAATGGCTCTGGAGATAACATCAATAACATTAGGAATTGATATCTAAATTACCTATTTGCAAATGAAAGTAAAATTAGGTCACTTCACTTATAGTCCGATAGCTCACCAAGTAGCTTTTCGGGGTTAAGCAATGGCTCTGGAGATAACGTCAATAACATGAAGAACCTGATATCTAATCTCAAAAAAAAAAAAAGGAAAATCAAATCACTTCACTGATAATCCGATAGCTCGCCAAGTAGCTTTTCAGACTTAAGCCATGGCTCTGGAGATAACATAAAATGTCATGAAGAAATTGATATCTAATTGCTGAAATGAAAGTAAAATCAAATCACCTCACTCATAATCTGATAGCTCGCCAAGTAGCTTTTTGAGGTTAAGCCATGGCTCTGGAGATAACGTTAAATGACATGAAGAATTTGATATCTAAGCTAACTAACAACAACAAATGAATAAGACCGAAATCAAAGCATAACTGAAATTGAAGAGCTAAAAAAAAAAACAAAGTCAACAAAGAGGCCAATCTCATGTCACTATTTATTGCAAAAATTATATGAAAACGCTCGAGCATAGCCTATCTTGAAACACACTGATAAGTGTTAGCAAAAATATACAATGCTTGGAAAATCATGTACATGAGTGAAACATTAACACCATAACTGAGTTATGAAATATACACAGGTGAACAAACTATGAAATATCTACAATGAAAATAAGAAAACAACACAGGAAAACTTTACAGAAATAAAGAAACAAAAACTCAGCCAGCAAGGGCTCTCTGCACAGCCTTTGTTAACACGCTGTCAGTCCAAAATTACGTTCACACAGTCATATGAAACATATTCTTTTTATATTGCAAAACAGAGGAAGGATCCTCTCGTTATAACAACAGGACCAATTTCACGACAACAATACATAAACTAACAACAAGATTATATCAAAAACTAGCTACAGGCGTTTGCAAACACGTTATTTATAAAGGAAATTACATAACTGTTTTCCCTATGAAACACCTTCATCAGAGGACAGGTAAAAAGACAGAGCTCGTGAGCTTAGCGTATTGGTTGCTATGATCATTCAATCTACCAAAAGGTGGATGTTGGATTTGCATCATGGAGGCAGTTTACTGTTGTCAAAATGAATCCATGGATCTAGGAACTTTCTCGGACCTTTCACGTGTTGAAAATAGAGACATGTTTGCTGTAGAACTCCTCGTATGACCAATAGGACCTGGTCCATGTCCAGATCATTCCTGAACTGCCCACGTGCCTCGTTTTGTTTGCTGATCCTTGTAACCTAGAAATCAACAAAAACAGCTGCGAAATCTCCATTCAGCTGCAGAATGAACCATGGATCTAGGAACGGTCTCAGACCTTTCACGTGTTGAAAACAGAGACATGTTTGCTATAGAACTCCTTGTATGACCATCGTTTGACCAAGGCTTTGCTTTACGAATTTCACTGAACTAATAGGACCTGGTCCGTGCCCAGATCATTCCTGAACTGCCCAGTACCTCGTTTTGCTTGCCGACACCTATAACTTAGAGATCAATAAAAAGAACTGCGGAATCTCGAATCAGCGGTGGAATGCAGCCACTTTCCGCAGCTGACTGGAGATTTCGCCGCTGTTTTTATTGATCTGTAGGTTATATGGGTCAGCAAGCAAAACAAGGTGCGTGGGCAGTTCATGAATGATTTGGACATGGACCAGGTCCTATTGGTTCAGCCAAATTCATAATGGAAAGCCTTGTTCAAACGAGGAGTTCTACAACAAACAAGTCTTTGTTTTCAACACGTGAAAGGTCTGAGACCGTTCCTAGATCCATGGATTCATTTTGATAGCTGTAGACTGCCTTCACGACGCAAATCCAACATGCACATTTTGGTAGATTGAATGTTCATAGCAATGAATACACTAAGCTCACGTGTTCTGTCTTTTTACGTGTCCTCTGCTGAAGGTGTTTCATGTGGAAAATAGTTATGTAATTTCCTTTATAAATAACGTGTTTTCAAACGCGTGTAGCTAGATTTTGATATAGTCTTTCCGTTAGTTTATGTATTGTCGCTGTGATATTGGTCCTGCTGTTGTAACGAGAGGATCCTTCCTCTGTTTTGTAATATAAAAAGACTCTGCTTCATATCACTGTGTGAACGTAGTTTCGGACTGACAACGTGTTAACCAAGGTCGTGCAAAGGGTCCTCGCTGGCTGAGGTTTTGTTTATTTATTTCTGTAAAGTTTTCATGTGTTGTTTTCTTATTTTCATTGTAGATATTTCATAGTTTGTTCACCTGTGTATATTTCATAATTCAGTTATGGTGTTAATGTTTCACTCCTGTACATGATTTTCCAAGCATTGTATATTTTTGTTAACACTGATCAGTGTGTTTCAGGATAGGCTATGCTCGAGCGTTTTCATATAATTTTTGCAATAAATAGTGACATGAGATTGGCCTCTCTGCTGACCTTGTTTTTTTTAGCTTTTCAATTTCAGTTATGCTTTGATTTCGGTCTTATTCATTTGCTGCTGTTAGTTAGTTTAGATATCAAATTCTTCATGTCATTTAACGTTATCTTCAGAGCCATGGCTTAACCCCAAAAAGCTACTTGGCGAGCTATCGGATTATGAGTGAGGTGGTTTGATTTTACTTTCATTTCTGTAATTAGATATCGAGTTCTTCATGACATTTGACGTTATCTCCAGGGCCATGGCTTAACCCCGAAAAGCTACTCGGGGAGCGATCAGATTATGAGTGAAGTGATTTGATTTTACTTTTATTTTTTTTTGCGATTAGATATCAGGTTCTTCATGTTATTGACGTTATCTCCAGAGCCATGGCTTAACCTTGAAAAACTACTTGGCGAGCTATCAAACTGAGTGAAGTGACTTGATTTTACTTTCATTTGCAAGTAGGTAATTTAGATATCAATTCCTCATGTTATTGACGTTATCTCCAAAGCCATGACTTAACCCCGAAAAGCTACTTAGCGAGCTATCAGACTATAAGTGAAGTGAATTGATTTTAATTTCATTAGTCTGCAATTTTTGGTTTGTTTGAATGTAATAGCTTAACTTTTATTTCTGTATTTAGATGAGCAGCAGAGACAATGATTTCATGATTGGTAGTTCATCATTTGTTTGATTTAAATCATTGCACATTTACATTCTTGTTCAAGTACTAATTTCATCACTAGTATGTTTTGAGATCCTTTGAAGTGTTAAGCTCTGGAAGTTATCATAAGGGACATAATTGCCTTAAATCTGTATCCATACTTGCCTTCTAAAGTATTCTTAAAACTTAGCAATAGGATTTCCATTCGCATTAGGAGACAAACAAAGGCAAAACCCCCAAAACAAAATAAAATTGAAAACAATAAAAATTAAGAAAGAGGTTGTATTGCACATATAGTGCACCACACTTCATCAGTTTACGACTCCCATATTGATAATTAATGTAGCAATTTAGGACATACTATACTACTATGTTGAGCCCTGAAACTACATTTTTTCTAGACACTTTCCTAGACCTTTTTCCCCTTGCCAGTGGCTCATAAGCTATCAAAGATCATTACATATTGATTTTAAAAGTGCATTTAAGTGGTTTTCTAACTATATTTTTGTGTTTGCTATTTGACTTAGATTTTGGTCATCAGCTGCGGAATGCAGCCACTTTCCGCAGCTGACTAGAGATTCCACAGTTGTTTTTATTGATCTCTAGGTTACAGGTGTCGGAAAGCAAAATGAGGCACGTGGGCAGTTCAGGAATGATTTGGACATGGACCAGGTCCTATTGGTTCAGCCAAATTTGTAAAGGAAAGCCTTGGTCAAACGAGGAGTTCTACAACAAACAGGTCTATGTTTTCAACACGTGAAAGGTCCGAGACCGTTCCTAGATCCATGTATTAATTTTGACAGTTGTAGACTGCCTCCACTACACAAATCCAACATCCACCTTTTAGTAGATTAAATGATCATAGCAACCAATACATTAAGCTCACGTGTTCTGTCTTTTTGCGTGTCCTCCGGTGAAGGTGTTTCATAGGGAAAACAGTTATGTAATTTCCTTTATAAATGACGCGTTTGCAAACACATGTAGCTAGTTTTTTATGTAGTCTGGCTGTTAGTTTATGTACTGTTGCCGTGACATTGGTCCTGCTATTGTAACGAGAGGATCCTTCCTTTGTTTTGCAATATAAAAAGACTCTGTTTCATATGATTGTGTGAACGTAATTTCGGACTGACAATGTGTTAACCAAGGCCGTGCATAAGGCCCCTGCTGGTTGAGGTTTTGTTTCTTTATTTCTGTAAAGTTTTCATGTGTTGTATTCATATTTTCATTTTAGATATTTCATAGCGTGTTCACCTGTGTATATTTCATAATTCAGTTATGGTGTTAATGTTTCATTCCTGTACATGATTTTCCAAGCATTGTATATTTTTGTTAAAACTGATCAGTGTATTTCAGGATAGGCTATGCTCGAGCGTTTTCATACAATTTTTGCAATAAATAGTGACATGAGATTGGCCTCTTAGCTGACTTTGTTTCTTTTTTAGCTTTTCAATTTCAGTTATGCTTTGATTTCGGTCTTATTCATTTGTTGTTGTTAGTTAGTTTAGATATCAAATTTTCATGTCATTTAATGTTATCTCCAGAGCGATGGCTTAACCCCGAATAGCTACTTGACGAGCTATCAGATTATGAGTGAGGTGATTTGATTTTACTTTCATTTCTGCAATTAGATATTAGGTTCTTCATGACATTTGACGTTATCTCCAGAGACATAGCTTAACCCCGAAAAACTACTTGGCGAGCTATCGGATTATGAGTGAAGTGATTTGATTTACCTTTATTTTTTTTTGCGATTAGATATCAGGTTTTTCATGTCATTGACGTTATCTCTAGAGCCATGGCTTAATCCCAAAAAGCTACTGGGCGAGTTATCAGACTATAATTGAAGTGACTTGATTTTACTTTCATTTGCAAGTAGGTAATTTAGATATCAATTCGTCATGTTATTGACGTTATTTCCAGAGCCATGGCTTAACCCCGAAAAGCTACTTGGCGAACTATCATACTTTAAGTGAAGTGAATTTATTTTTACTTTCATTAGTTTGCAATTTTTGGTTTGTTTGACTGCAATAGCTTCACTTTTATTTCTATATTTAGATGAGCAGCGGAGACTGTGATTTCATGATTAGTAGTTCATCATTTGTTTGATTTGAATAGCTGCACATTTACATTCTTGTCCAGGTACTAATTTCGTCACTAGTATGTTTTGAGATTCTTTGAAGTGTTGAGCTCTGGAAGTTATCATATGGGACATAATTGCCTTAAATATATATCCATACTTGCCTTCTAAAGTATTCTTAAAATTTAGGAATAGGATTTCCATTCGCATTAGGAGACAAACAAAGAGAAAACCCCCAAAACAAAATAAAATTGAAAACAATAAAAAGTAAGAAAGAGCTTGTCTTGCACATATAGTTCGCCACACTTCATCAGTTTACGACTCCCAGATTGATAATTAATGTAGCAATTTAGGGCATACTAAATTGACTAAACATTTTGGCGCCGTTGCTTCCCTTCCAGCAGGCCCAGACAATACTCTAATGGAGTCATGTCAGGAACACAAGCATTGCTCTGTTTTCAGTGAGGTTGGACCTTACTCCAACGAAGTGACTTGATTCACCTCTCTGTGCAGGAAACCTTTCTCTTGTTTCACCCTTATTTATTATTTATCTCATTTCATTTTTCGTTTTTTAAAGAACTGTGCATAGGCACTTATTTATTTCATGGGGCGGAAGAAGGATCTTGACTTATTAAAAGCAGAAGAGGTTGTCCCTTATGAGAAGTATGTTATATATACCTCTGACATACTTGCTAAGATTTTCTCCCTCTCATTACTTTACTTGACTGAGTTGAGTAGGGTTAATCAAATATAGAAAACCGATTAGAGTAGGCGATATTAGTTAAGAGTGTAAGCATTGTGGTTTCACAATGACTTACTTTGAAGGGAACATATTTTCCATCAGGGTATCATTGACTAGAAAAAATGCAAGATCTTTGTAAAGAGAAGGAATAGACAAATAGCAAAGTGTTGATAGTTGTACAAGTCTTCTTGGGTTTCACCTTGCTTGTATCAAGAAACCAAACGTTTCATGTGAAAACTAATCCTACCGGTGCACAAACAAACAAGCAAAGGAAAGAAGTAAGATGAAAAACGGTGTCCCTTGGGTTTTTTTGGGTACATGTCCAAAAAAAAAGATGTCCCTTGTGTGTTTGTCTCATCTATTGTTTTAGTTTATGATCTGTATGTTAGTGTAGTCTGTAGTAGTATTTTTTATCACTGTTTATAAATTAAATAACTTGTTGAATGAAATAAAAAGTAGGAGATGTTAAACCAGTGAATGCAGTAGGATTTCTGTTTGTAAAGATTCATAAATTATTGCAAGAACAAGATGCATTAGAAATTTAGAAAACAAACACTGAAGATGAGAAGCAATACTCAAAGGTAGTGTTAAATTTTTTTAATGAAGTTTCAGAGTTGGTGGAAGAATTGTTACTACAGTCTAAAGTTAAAGTTGAAGATATTGAAGTGATGAATTTACCTGTAGCGAATTTCATTTTGTTAAACAAATGTGAATATATGCTAACAAAAAGCGAAGGAAGGATTTTTTTTTTAACATCAACAAGGTTTTGAGAAATAATCCTCTACAAGAGAACAAAATGGATACCAAAGTTTCAAAAGTGGTTGAAGGAACATTAAATCAGTTCAAAGATCTAGCAAACATAGAACAAAATATTTCTTCAAAGCAAGTCAACATATATGTATATTTTTCTGATGGATTTTTTAGGCAATTAAATATTTTGGAAATTTTTGATGGAAGATAATTTTTACAACTATTGCATATCACACCATTAGAAAGTTGATAACTAAACGAAAGAGGATGCTTCAAGGTGACAATATATTTGACAAAGGGATTGCATGGGACTATCAATACAATTTTTGGTATATTGTTTTGCCAAATGACATGTATCAAGGAGGGAGATTGGAGATAGCATAGGCACAAGAAAGAAAGGTCGACGACAGCGAGAAGGAAAGAAAGAAACGAGAAGATACGAAGGAAGTCATCTGGCTTTAAAATTATTGTACAATTCTAAAATGGTTGATGCATAGGTGCACTAATGCAACTATGGAGGAAAAGACAACAATGAAAGAACATGACGAACCTATTGTGTCATGTGCATATTAGCAGTGTGAACATTGAAGAAAATTGAAGGAGGAAATGGATGAAATGTGTGATATGGTCCTAAATTTTATTTTTCTAATGTTAAATGCATTTTGCACGATGAAAGAGAGTATTTTTGGAGATGAGTTTACTTGTGCAGATGGAGATGAGCATAGAAGTATTGAAGATGGAAGTAATCAATCACTCTTGTTGAACCAAACATATGAGGTTTGGAATGAAATAATAATAGTTTCTATGACTCTTACAATTGGTATTGCTAAAGTAGAGGAAGATTACTAGAGATATAAAGTTTGTAGCATGTAAACAAAATTTCTTATCAAGTTCAAGAGGAAGTGAAGACCAAAGAAAGTTTCAAGAGTTTAGGAGCAATTTTTTACAACAATGAGGCAATATATAAGGATTTGGCTTTATATTATTTGATCCGAATGGAAATTGACATCCACCCATGGTATTTATCCACTCATGGAATATACCCATGATATTGTAAGTGACATCCACCCATGATATTCATCTATCCAAGGTATTTGTCCACCCATGGAATATACCCATGGTATTGTAAGTGGCATCCACCCATGGTATTCAATTACCCATGGTAATTTTAAGTGAGATCCACCCATGGCATTCAATCACCCATGCTATCTGTCCACCCATGGAATTTCCTTGTGGTATTTTAACTAAAAAGAGTATAAGTAACAAGTTTAATTTTGTAAAAGGACTAATTGTCCATCACAATGTAGCTTTTACAATTATTCTCCATTTTAATAAAAAAAAATTCTGTGGTTTTGTCTAATGCGTGTTCTCCTATTTTTTTTGGCATTTCCATTTTCCAGATCTTTGGGCATTTCTCCCAAGATTGGGATCAGTGGTATCAAATTCAAGTAACGACTGCATGGGAATGAGAGTTTGACACATATTCAAGTTTCAATTTTTTGTAGCAATATTCAACAAACGTCATGCATGTGCTACGACCTCCATATAACACTTTCTTGGGGAAAGCGAAAAGATTTTTTTCTTCATTTTTTTGTAGGAATTTTTGACTGGCGAGTTTGCGGATAATATCTAAAAATTTTGGTGCAAACTTTATAGAAACACATAACCCATCTATATTCCTTGCAAAACAAATACCCAAATTCAAAAAAACAATCGGCCGAATCAGAGTCCGGATGAGGGAGATATCACTAATTTAAAATCGGTTTTGCTTTAGAAATTTTTTTGAAGGCAATTCATGGACAATGACTCTTCTATCACCCTTTGTAGTTTTATATAAAATTTTAGAAAAATGATTGCAGATATGAGTTCCTGTTGAAAAATCACCCAATTTCAAAAAACAAATGGTCGAATCAGAGTTCGGATGAGGGAGATAACACCGATTTAAAATCAACTATTTTTTTCATAACTTTTGTGATGCCGGGACAGTTGCCACACAAATATGAGTTTTCTTAGTTTCCAGATAGGGGTTTCAATCACATGGGAAGATGTAGAATGATCATTCTATTTCCAAAAACAGGTTATATTAAATATTCTGAGCTATATTGACCGAGTTATTCCCATTTTAAATTAGTTTTTATATTTGGAGCAGCAAAGGGAGCTGGTTCCCTTTAGAGACGTGTCCTCCTACACTGCTTCAGTAGGCACCTGCTTCACATTCATCAATTTCAGCATAGCAACATCCAACTTGGGTTCTTTGGAGATGTGCCCTCCCATCCCAAGATATGTAAGCACCTGCTACTTCATCAACAATCACCATCACGGTTATGGGTCAATCGTACAAAATCCTTGTCATCGAAGTGCATTTGCTAGGCTACACATTGTTATTATCACAATTGGTCACACACATTAGATGGTATCTCTATTTTTACATTTTCATTTGTCATAGTTATGGGTCGTTCACAAACCCACACTTCATCGAAGTCCATTTGCTAGGCCTCACACTGATAGTATCATCGTTGGTCATAAGCATTACATGGTATTTCTATGCTTGGATCTTCATTCATCATGGTTACGGGTTAACCATACAAAATCCTTCTCTTCAGTGGTTTTTCATATTCAACAAAGGCTTCTTATGAGGGAATTTCATGCATTGGGTACCATTGCTTTTTAAGGAGAGAGGAATGACTTGAATGGAAATTGGCATCCACACATGGTATTCATCAACCTATGGTATTTATCCACTCATGGAATATACCCATGGAATTGTAAGTGGCAACCACACATGGTATTTGTCCACCCAAGGTATTTAATCCTCCATGGAATTTACCAATGGTATTGTAAGTGGCATCACCTATGGTATTCATTCACCCATGGTATTGTAAGTGAGATTCACCTATGATATTCAATCACCCATGATATCTACCCAACTATGGAATTTACCTGTGGTATTGTTACTAAAAAAGACTATAAGTAACAAGTCACATTTTGTAAAAGATCAGATTGTCCATCACAATGTAACTTTTACAATTATTCTCCATTTTAATTAAAAAAAAAAGTTGCTTTATGGTTTTGTTTAATTTGTGTTCTCCTATTTTATTCTGCCATTTTTCAAATCTTGGGGGTCTCCTCCCAAGATATGGATCATTATCATACCAAGTGAGGGGATAAGTGTCTTCAAGGATAAGAGGATTTCATTTGGAATACTGAATAGATGGTTAATAGAGGAAACAAAAAGAAACATGTATTGTAACTTTTACACATCAACAAATAGAGGAAATGTAAATTGTTGTGCCCGATAAACTGAAGGAAGCATTTTGGAGACAACAAATGATGATAGTAGCACAAAACGAAGCAGCGGATAGAGGATGCATGGAACCTTAAGAAACCATTGGTGTAAGTTCCAAATGTTTTGTTAAGGAGTAGTATGTCCAATCCAAGGAGGCAACCATAAACCACAAACAAAAGTGAGAGGAGCAAGATTAAAGACACGAATTCGCAAGTGGATGAGTAACAATAATCAGTACATGTATGGGTAGAGGATTAGTGATGAAAGTTGGAGCAATGAGATTTCACATAAGAAAGGTAGGTTTGGGATCCTAGATGGTTGTATGTAGTAATTGCGCAACAACATGACAATATGACAAGTGACATGCCACAACATAAGATTTGGGACTCTGGAGCACTTTAGTAGCAAAAGGCTCACGATCAGGAGATCATGAATAAATTGTTCCTTAGGAGAATGATGCATGAGCCTTAGTAAAACCTAAATGCTGAGAAAATCAAACTTTTTATTGGAGGAGTTGGTTCCTCAAAATATGGATTTTGTTGAAATATATTAGGATGTTTTCTATGTACTATGATTAAAATAGGAATTTCTTCAGAGGCGGTTTAATAGTACTTAATTAGATCTTCTGATCCTATTGTCGTTGATTTGGAATGATCTCGACGATGTATTTATCTGTGTTTAAATTTAATAAAAGACATATTGTGGAAAAAGGGTTTTGAGGGTGAAAAACTTGTAGGTTTGATAGTGTTGATTCCTTGTGACATGTGGGTATTGATTTCACTGTGTTATTTGTTTTCCTCTAACATGATCAATTAGAATCACAGGAGCACCCTGCGAGTATTTTATACGTATGAAAGTCCAACCTAAACCTTGTATTGAACTTTGTGAACATATCTCCTTAGAACAAAATACAAAGAGACCGAGATTGATTTCTTATAAATTTCATGAAGGCCGGATAGTTGATGAAGATTGCAAATGCATAAGCGAATTCATGTCAAGGATTGTTGTCTGGAGTTAAAACTTCCATGATAGTTTCCACAAGGGTTGTATTTTAAATTGTTAGGATGGAAAAATAGCCTATAGAAGATGGAAAGTTGAGTCGTTAAGTGGTGTAAATATTTTCAATCTCGGAGGTTAAAGCATTGGGAGACACTTTTTAAAGTGGGATAAAATTGTAGCTGACAAGAAGAGTTCTCATCCCCAAGGTTATTTCCCTTGAAATAAAAAAGGGTTCTCAATACATAATTGCGAGGATGACTAAGTAGAAAATCATCGGGGGATGAGATTACAATCGTGGTCATGACCATATAAGCCTATATTTCAAGCATTGGCGGTGGGGATTTGTGCATTAAATGAAACCGCCGAGGTGAAGCCTTCTGGTCACGAGTATGGTCATATAATCCACATTCGAAAATGTAGGTGTTAAGGATTGACTGGCCGCACGTCTGTATGTCATATTGGTTTGGGCTACAGTGGTTCTTAAGTCTGGACTTAGCATTATATAGATATATATATATATATATATATATTATATATATATATATATATATATATATATATCCTTGAATCCAGTGGTTTTATTTACATAAACAAAACCCTCCCACTTGGCTGCGTCATTATATAAAACACTTATAAATTAGGCCTTGGTCCCACATCTTGGTTGCGGTCTCAAGTCTTGGAGTCGTAGCATATTGGGTTTTAATAGGATATCCTCCCCCATTCCCATATATATATATATATATATTTCGAGGTATTCCGAGGCGAGGTTTTGGCCACAAGTATGGTCATATAATCCACATTTGAAAACAAAGGTGTTAAGGATTGTTTGGTCGCACATCTGTATGTCATATTGGTTTGGGCTACAATGGTTCTTAAGTCTTGGACCCGTAGCATTGGGTTTTAATAATATATCCTCCCCCTCTCTGATTTTATATATATATATATATATATATATATATATATATATATATATATATTATATAATCCTTGTATCTAGTGGTTTTATTACATAAAAGAAACCCTCCCACTTGGTTGTTTCATTATATAAAACACTTATAAATTGGGCCTTGGTCCCACGTCTTGGCTGCAGTGGCTATGTTATGAATTTGGAGGTTTGAATCCAAATTTGACCGGGTATGTATATTATTTTAAATTAAAATCGAAGGGTACACCACATAGCTTTCTTTTTAAAGTTGGTCTAGGTAATGACAAATAACTTTTATGAACTTGTGGTATTAAAAGTGTTCTTAATGTTAGCTTAAGAAAACATGATTTTTCAAATAAAAACTTATGGAAACTCTCTTGTGATTTAATAGATAAAAGAAAAACTCAATATATGTAAATAAAAGTATTTCAACTCATTAGGTTTTGAAATCAAGTCACTTTTGTTTTTTAACCAACACACTTCTAAGGTTTATGATGTGCTAGGGTTTCAAGGTTTCTAAATCACCACAGTGGAAATTGTTGTTTCCTTCTTATGCAACCGACAGACAACCCTAATTATATATATATATATATATATATCCTTGAATCCAGTGGTTTTATTTACATAAACAAAACCCTCCCACTTGGCTGCGTCATTATATAAAACACTTATAAATTATGCCTTGGTCCCACATCTTGGTTGCGGTCTCAAGTCTTGGAGTCGAAGCATATTGGGTTTTAATAGGATATCCTCCCCCATTCCCATATATATATATATTTCGAGGTATTCCGAGGCGAGGTTTTGGCCACAAGTATGGTCATATAATCCACATTTGAAAACAAAGGTGTTAAGGATTGTTTGGTCGCACATCTGTATGTCATATTGGTTTGGGCTACAATGGTTCTTAAGTCTTGGACCCGTAGCATTGGGTTTTAATAATATATCCTCCCCCTCTCTGATTTTATATATATATATATATATTTATATTATATATATATAATAGATATATAATATATATATATATATCCTTGTATCTAGTGGTTTTATTACATAAAAGAAACCCTCCCACTTGGTTGTTTCATTATATAAAACACTTATAAATTGGGCCTTGGTCCCACGTCTTGGCTGCAGTGGCTATGTTATGAATTTGGAGGTTTGAATCCAAATTTGACCGGGTATGTATATTATTTTAAATTAAAACCGAAGGGTACACCACATAGCTTTCTTTTTAAAGTTGGTCTAGGTAATGACAAATAACTTTTATGAACTTGTGGTATTAAAAGTGTTCTTAATGTTAGCTTAAAAAACATGATTTTTCAAATAAAAACTTATGGAAACTCTCTTGTGATTTAATAGATAAAAGAAAAACTCAATATATGTAAATAAAAGTATTTCAACTCATTAGGTTTTGAAATCAAGTCACTTTTGTATTTTAACCAACACACTTCTAAGGTTTATGATGTGCTAGGGTTTCAAGGTTTCTGAATCACCACAGTGGAAATTGTTGTTTCCTTCTTATGCAACCGACAGACAACCCTAATTCCACTCTACAGTTGATTGGGCATATGTCAGGCCCTGTTGGGGGAGGGTGGTTTGCCCCCCTCCTTCAAATTTGTGGTAAATGACGCTCATTGCCCCTCTGATGCTTCGTACTCTAGTGCATGGAGTAAAAAGGGTAAGCAGGCAGACTCGCCAGCTCTGGGAGGTCAATGGCAGTCCATATTGTGGGGTCTTTGCCTCCCAAAGGTAGCTAAAAACCCGCGAGTAGTGAATGCCAACCACCGGTTGGAACAATCCTGACGATTTATGCAAAGATCATGCAATAATCTATAAATTTATGGGCATCTGGCCCAAGGAGTCAGAGATTATTAGATGGATCCAACTCAAATGGCAGCCAAAAGCTCCATTTGATCTTCGCCTCCGAGCAAAGGGTTGCTTCACTATGATCTTTGAGGATCTGGAAGATTGTAAGAGAGTTTCAAAAGACGAGGCTTACTTAATGAACAATGTAGGGTTATTCATGAGGCATTGGGAACCCTTTTACAACCCAAAGAATGAACAGTGCTTTGCAACACCTGTTTGGGTTCGAATTTACTCTTTGCTAGAGGATTTTTGGGAGATGGACATCTGGAAATTTATGAGTAATTCCATTGGAAATTTTGTGCAAGTCTCAGAGATCACCAAATTCCGATGGTTCTCATCTTACCCCAGAATCTGTGTTTACATGAACATCTCACAATCCCTTTCGGGATTAGTGGACATTGAGTATTAGGATGAATTTTGGTCTTAACCTTTGGACTATGAACATGTCCCCTTCAAATGCAGAACTTGTCATGAGTATGGGCATCTGTTCTATGATTCCCCTTAGCGATTGAAACAGAGCTTCGCTCCTCTGACTAATCCTCCTCCAGACGACTTTCAGGATGTTCCGCGACGACATCCTTCGGCTAGTAAAAGCCCTCCCACTAATGCGTCACTGCCCCCTCCTTCGACGGCCCCAAATTTCCCATATGGGAATCAATTTTGTATTCTCGCAAATTTTGGTGAAAAGGATCAGCGAAAAGCACCTAAAGTTGTGTATTAATCTCAAGCAATGATGGAGGTGGAAGTGGGTCTATAAAACCTTAAGAACAAACAACCAAGTAAGATAAAATCACTGGAAGAGCTATCCACTGGTAAGGAGATTCAGTGAGCCCTCTCCCAAGCCCAACAAGCGCTAGAGCATGAAGTCAAAATGGATCAACTCAATTCCCATGAGCAAGTTATGGTTTCTTTCCTACAAAATTTGGCCAAAGCTAGATCAGAAGACATTCCTCAAGAACAATTGGATTAATTCCACCGAATCTATAAAGAATGGGAACAACATCAAGCCTCTATGGAGTTGCTCCCTCACCTTGCCTTGGCTCTCCGTCATGAGGAAACAACCACTAAGCATGCTGAATCTAGCTCGAGATCTAAGAAGAAGGGAAGGAAACCCACCAGTGAAGTGATTAGGGAAGCAGGGTCGATCCTAGTTAACTCAAGACAAACCAATGTCCTCATAGAATACTACCAGCGTTCTCTAATGCCTCATCAATGAAAGTGGTTTCCTAGAACATAAGGGGCATCAACTCAAAGGCAAAGTTGGGGTACTTGAGAGATAGAATTCAACAGGAGAAACGATATATCTCGTTAGAAAAAAATACAAAGGGTCCAAGACTGGTTTCTTACAAATAAAGAAGAAATCCTGATAATTTATGGAGAATGCAACAAAAGAAGCAAGTTCACGTCAAGGATTTCTATCCTGAGATAGAACTTCGCCGACAATTTCCACAAGGGTTGTCTTTTAAATGTCTAGACAAAATACCATGCATAAGATGGGAAGCTTCTTTTGTAAAGAGGAAATAAACTATGATGAGATTTTAGCACATGTTTCCTAATATACCACCATCTGATCTATTGTGGCTCTAGCTACTAGCTAGGAATGGACTCTTCACCGAATGGATGTGAAAATTGGTATTGTGCATGGTTTCCTCAAGGAAGAAGTATTTTTGGAGCAACCATAAGGCTTTGAAGTACATGTCCAGAAATCTCATCTGTGTACACTGAAGAAAGCTCTCTTTGGATTGAAGGAGGCCCTAAGAGTTTGGTATGCCCACATTGATAGATTCTTGATGAAGCTTGGGTTTACTAGAAGAAATATTGATCCAAATATTTACTTCAAAATGGCCAAAGGTGTGCCTTTGATTTTGGTATTATATGTTGATGACTTATTCTTGACAAGTGGATAACCTCTTATCCTCTAGTCTATGAGGGAGTTATCTTCTGAGTTTGAAATAAAATATCATTATTTGATGTACTACTTTATGGGCATAGAGGTATGGCAAAGACTTTGTGAGGTTTTCCTTTCTCAAGGAAAATATGTTGTCAAGCTACTGGAAATATTTTGTATGATAGAATGTAAGTCCATGAATACACCAATGGAAATGAATTTCAAGAAGTGGCGAGGTTGCAAGTAGTGATTTGATAAATACTTTCGAGTATCAACAATTGATTGGGGAACCGATGTTATCAGTGGACAATAGACCAGACATATGTTTTGTTGTCAATACTTTGATCCAATATATGATTGAGCTATTACATGCACATTGGATTGTTGCAAAGCATGTGTTGAGATACCTGCATGGGACCATCAATCTTGGATTGAGATATACTATTGGTGATGTGAGACTACATGAGCACTTTGACGCTGATTGGGTTGGTAACTATGTTGATAGAATGAGCACATATAGGTGTTGCTTTAGCTTGGGATCTGTCATGATATCTTGGATTAGAAAAGAAAGGAAGCTTGTAGCCCTTAGCATGCCTGAAGCAACATACATTGCTGCCAGCATGGCTAGCTCTGAGGCGGTATGACTAAAGAAGCTCTTTGGAGAGTTGTTTGAGCATATGCTAATTACGACAATAATTTACTATGACAATAAGAGTGGGATTCAAATTATAAAAAATCTCATGCTGCATAGTACATTGAGTTAAATATAATTGTGGTTGGGATATGGTGTAGAGAGGAGCAATGAGACTTGATCTTATTACAATTGATAATCAAAGCCTTTGCTGAAATTTCAGAAGAGTTGATCGCCCACTTCTAGACTCTGTTCACATAACCAAGGGTAGATCGAAGTGGGGCCATCTCAAGAATCAAGTAATGTATTCTCGAACTAATTTCGAAAGATTAAAATGAGGCTCTTATGAGGGAGATATGGTACACAGAAGTCAAAGAGGTCATTCATGCGTTCCCCTCAAACAAAGCTTTGGGCTCTAATGGATTTACCTCAAAGTTCTTTAAAGTTGGCTGACGCTTTCTTGGGCCAGAAATCCATGAATTGGTCGAGGAATCCTGATATTCACAAATAATATGGTCGAGTCCCAAAACTTCATTTTTGATGCTCATACCAAAGAAAGGCGTCATGTTGGATCCGTATGGGTTCGGATCAATTGCCCTATGTAACATTATTTACAAAATTATTTCAGGTATTTTAGTCCAACATCTCAAACCTTTACCGAAATTGATTATCAGACCTGAGCAATCAAGCTTAGTGGATGGTCGGAAAATTATGGATGGTATCCTAGTGGCTCATGAGGTAGTCCATTCTCTGTCTGCATCCAAATCTCCAGGTATGCTAATTAAACTTGACCTCTCAAAATATTATGATCGTCTGAATTGGAATTATCTCATGTCTATTCTAGATGCTTTTGATTTCTCTCATTTGTGGATCACTTGTGTTACATCTATGATCAAGACTCCATTCTACTCCATCCTCGTCAATGGTTTGCCATCTCACACCTTTGGAGGTTCTAGGGGTTTGAAACAACAAGATCCCCTCTCAGCCTTTCTTTTTATTATTGCATTAGAGGGTTTAGGATGTCTCATTAAATCTGCATCTGAGTCTCGTCCTATCCAGGGCTTAGGGATTTCTTTGGAGGCACCTCCTATAACACATAACCAATTTTTGATGATAATATGTTATATGGGATGTTATCACCAAAAAATGATCACCTAGCCATTTCTAACTAGGCACATCGAAATACATTAATTTTACCATAGGAAATTCACTTTCATTGCGGAAAATAATTTAGTAAACCTCTTTTATTAAATTATTTTCTCATTCTAACCATTTCTAACTAGGCAGTGAAAGTGATTTTACTATGGTAAAATTAATCCTACATGGTGTATTTCTCTCTACCTAGTTAGAAGTGGCTAGGTCATCATTTTTTGGTGATAACATGGGAAACCAACTTTAAAAGAAGTTGAGCAACCTGGTTTCATCCTTTAGGAGTTTCAGTAGGCCTCAGGAACACTTATCAATGTGAAAAATATGATATTTTCTTTTTAAATATCCGCCCAAGTGTGTAAAGTCATCTGGCTTGAACCCTTGGCTTTCAAATCGGTTTGCTTCCTAGTAATTGTCTGGGAGTTCCCTTGGTCTCCAATTCTCTAAAAATGACATTTTGGAAAGAGATGTTGAGCCATATTGATCGGAAGCTTTCTAGCTGGATCTTCAGGGTTTTGAACTTTGTTGGCGGGCTTGTTCATTTAAGTGTAGTCATGCAGGCTATTTCGATCTATCAGTTTTCAGTGCTCTGAACCCTTCAAAATTTTTACAAGGAGATAACAACCAAGTTTAAGAGATTTCTTTGGTCGGGGGCAAAAATAGGGCTGAAGTGGGTGTTGGTGGCCTGGGATAAATAATGCAAACCCAAGATCCACGGTGCTCTTGGCTTGGAAGATCCAGATCTCTCATCAAAAGATCTCGGGGCAAAAATTTGGTGGCGGTGGTGATAGAGGTGGACAAGAGATCTGGAGACCCTTTGGTCATTCAAATATGACTCAACAGGTGACAATGACCCTTTTTTTGGTCACCAACATTTGTCGAATGGCTCCTCTATCTGGAATATGGCTAAAGGAAATAAGGATATTATAAAGGATTTTGGCTAGTCAGGAATGGATGTAAATCCATATTTTGGGAAGGAGGCTTGGATGCAATACCCCAAGCTAAACCAAGAAGAGCCCTTCGAGATATGTAGAGATTCACCTCTCAACTAGGAGTCGTGCAGGTCATGGATTTCTGGTAAAATACCAATAGGTCATCAAAACTAAGAGTGTGGAAATACCCATCACATTGACCAGCTCATAATCCCCCTTTGCGCTGGGAGGCCCTAATCTTGATCCTCCAACAACGACCCATATTAAACAATGGAAAACCAGATAAACTCAGATGGGGTCATCCTCTGAGAGGTATGTTTTCTCTCAAGGAAGCATATTCTATTCTTTCTTCTTCTGCAGATATTGATCCAGATCCTTTATGGAATAGAATCTGGTATTCTAGGCTATGGCCAAAAGTTTCGTTCTTTATCTATTTAGTTATGTTGAAGAATGTAACTGGGTTCAATCTTCATAAATGTATTTATCAAAAGGATGAAAAAGAAATTTTTATTATTGTTACAATGAGTTATTAAAGCATGGGTTTCATGCTTGGGTCGCCATTTTATTAGTCAAAGTCCCCGTTGTGGACTCCTAGGATTTATATTTTTTTTGTATGCTTGGGAGGACTACATCTTCATCATGTCCAACTTCTCACCCCAGTCGAAGGGGTAAACAATATTTGAACCCAAGACTTCCGGTTTGGTGAGACTTCATTTCCACGACCATTGCCAATTGAGCTACCCGAAGTGGATGACTCTGAGGAATAATATTGAGTCATTAGAGACATTGTATCTTTTATGAGACCCTTCTTGGGCTTTTCAACTATCTAAAAATAGTTATTTTTGAGTCAAAAATGAATTATGTAACCTCCACACCAAGTCGGCCTCACAAAGATGAAGTCGGCATCCACTGGGCAATTCGAGCTCAACAAAAGACTATATATTGGAGCAGATCGAATTCATTTGGACATACACTCTCTCATAAGTTCGATATCCAAGAAAGAGTTGGGAAATGTGTGAAGTTGAAGGAGGAGGATAAAATAAGTGCGAAATTGGTCAAGAAAGAAGGGAAGGACAAAATCAAAGTTTTTGTATGTCTATCTCTCTCTCGTGTGGGCTACTTTAGGAGATGAAAGTCTCTTTGTCAAAGTCAAAGTTTCTACTACTACTAGTTGATACCTATTGGTGCCAAGTCGAAGTTGTTGGGGTTGAAGTGCTACTACTGCTAGGTCGAAGGTTTGGATCGAAGAAGGAAGCGCTGACTTGGTGTGGAGGAGGTTTGTATCTTGGTTGGAGAGTCTTAGGAAAAAACTATTGAAGGAGGAGGTTTTGATTGGTTTTTCCCCTAGATAGGGGTTTTGGCTTGGAAGAGTGCCTACGTTTTGTGTCTTCTATTTTTGTGATTTTCATACACACATAATTTCCTGAATGCGATAAATCCGTAGGAAGGGGCGATGAGCGGACTCGAGGGAATTATAGATGTGGGTGAAATCCTTTTGAAGTTTGGCCTTAAGGTTAAAGGTGGGTTTTTCGTGTATTCCGGTGTATTTCAATAAAGTGGCATGGTGTCGGGGTGTTAAAGGAAAATGCGTATAGATTAACACTTCCAATATATATATGAGGAAATGAAGCTTTAAAGGCTTATATGGGTGAATGGGTCCCGATAAGGTGTTTAGGGCATGAAAGCCATATGGTTGCGTCATTTTGGTATCAGAGCAAGGACGCTTTGTTTATGAAGATTATGATTAAAAAGGTATGAAAGTTGCTGCAGTTGAATGAATGGCAATGTTGGGCACAGGACTACAACAGTAAGACTGTAGGAAGAAATTTTGGGAAGTTGTTAGAGATTGTAGCAGCACCCCATTCCAACTGAGGATTGGAATAGACAGGGATAGAGGAGTCCTTAAGAGTAGTGAGTGTAGCAACTAGAGAGAGAGAGAGCAAGATTGCTCAGTGAAAGTTCTAAGGAAAAACGACTTGGAGACCAGGCAGAGAAGAAGCTTGGTGAGAAGATCAACTTAGAAGGAAGTTGATTGGTTGCAGGTGTAGGAGCTCACGTGGAAGAGAAGATGACTATGGAAAGTCATATGGCACGTTCAGAATAAGGCTACAAGATGAAGTAGAAGGGTGCTCAAACAATCTGTAGGAAATGGATGAGTCAAGTGGAGATTGACAAGGAAATGGCTGAGATAAGGAAAGAACTTGATGTGTTAGTAATGTTGCTAGAGGAGAACAAAAGACAAGGTTGGGTCTTGAAGAGGAAGCCAACGAAGTGGCCTAAGTTGCAGAGAAGGCTGCAACAAGAATAGGTTAAGTGGTTGATGGAAAACCTCAGAGAAGCAGAGGTAGAAATGGAAGTTTCCATTTGTGGATCAGAACAGGGTGAAATGTTGGGTGAAGAGGATAATGGGAGATCAACTGAAGATCTCATGGACTATTGGCATAGTTCAGAACAATTAGAAGATATATTGACAAGGGAAGCAGATGAGACAATGAAGCCTTGTGATTTTAATTCTCATAGTTTGTGTATGTTTGTAGGATATGCAGATGATTATGAACAGTCTAGTAAAGCTATCACAAACAGGAATGAAGCTCTTGAGGTGAAGTATGATGGAGAATGCCTTCTAGAGAAAGAAGGTGCTGATTTATTGCAGCAAAAAAAGTAAATAGATGAATTTCTGTTTGGTGTAAGACAGTCAGATGAAGTTGATATGGACTAGAAGCCTAATGAAAATTCCATAGTGGTATTCCAATAAGGTAAACAAATGAATTTGTTTAATGAAATTGATGAAAGAACTTTGCATATGATAGTGTAGAAAACAGGATAACTCAGGAGGATTTCCAGAAAAAGGATGAAGTGGAGAATGAAAGTTGTGTTGAACAGTTGGAGAGATTTCATATGGAAATAGAATTCTTGGAAAGATTGCTCAAGGACCTTGAAGGAGAAACGAAGCTTTCAGAATTTGATCAAGAAAAGGATATGGTTACTATGAATGATAAGTATGAAATGTCTTAAACATTGATAGAGTGAAGTAAATGTTTAGACTCTTCAGTTAATGATGTGACTATAGGTACGAAGGACAACATTAATAAGTATGATGCTGAAATCAGAGAAATTGAACATAGATTATTTGAAGGTGAAATGGAAAATCAGGAGCAACAAGGAAGTTATGTCCTTAGAGACATGAAGGAAATTGAAGTATTAATCCAGCAAGATAAAGATGGAAGAAACCAACAATTTAAAAGAGATGATTAGCTACATGAGAGTGAATTTGTGGAAGACATTAGACTGCAGAAGTATAGCAACTGGCAACGGAATAAAGAATAAGAGATTAGGGTGGCAGTACAAGGAAAGACAAATGGAGATTGAAGATACAGATGGAGAAGGAAGAAACAGGTCAAGTGGAAGCTATTGCAACAAAGGTGGAATGACAAGCTGATAAACGAGTTCAGGGAACTTGAACAAATTCATATTGATTTGTTAGAGCAGGAGAGACTCAAAGGAATAGAGTCATAACAATAAGGATCTGCTGTAATCCAGAAGATCTATGATGGTAGATTGGTACTTGAAGCATCAAAAGAGGACGAAAGGTATTGTATTTTGGAAATTGAAAATTGTTGTTTGCTTGCAGGTCATATAAACTTGAGGGAAAACAAACAGTTATTGGAAACTGTTAAATCAACAGGTGAAAAGATGACAACCCTCAGCTATATGAAGAATAAGGAGAACAATGACAGTCAAGTGAAGGAAGATGTCTAGTCAGATGAAATCCAAAGGATAAGTCAGAAGGAGGATGGCAAAGGAATTATTAAGATCAAAGAAGTGTTTGGAAAGGAAGAGATCCATTCATACAAATATGGAACAAAGAATTTTCTTAGGAAACTGATGAAGCTAATACAAAGCAAATCGAGAATCTTATGGTGTATTCTGGAAGTGGGAGTCAACTCGAAGGATTGATGATGAAATTATTTGAGGAGACCTTGGTGTCTCATAGTTTTGAAACTAATATTTTGTGTGTAAGTGCATGATACACTGAAGTAAGGCAATTGTTTAATGTTGTTATAAGGGAAATGAAAAACAAAGATATGATTTTTCTGAAGCTAGAGGAAGGCAATCCGCATAATCTTGTGACGTAGGGGAAAGAGCAGCCGTTGAACATGGCCATAGTAAATTATGCAGATATTGGACAACTATTGATGACTGAAGCCAAAGGTGAGCAGCGACTGAAGGTTTATATAAAAGACTTTGTAGATGTTAAACAATTATTGAAGATTATTGACCATAAAGAAACCCAGAGTAAAGAAGGATTAAAGACAAATGTTGCAGACAATAAAGTTAGTAAAGATCGTGCAGAGCTCTTGGTAGAAATTCCAATTGAGATGATAGATTTGTGGCATAAGTCAAGTCTTTTGGAGAAGAGGCAAGAAAACAAAAGAATAAATGATCAGAGTGCACAACTAGAACTGAATAAGAATGAAGAAGTTGTCATGGATGACAAATATGGAAAACAAGTTGTCAGAAATGTTGGCATAATGAGGAAACAGGGTAAAGCATTTGTGTTTAATGAATTGATTGATTCTGGTAAAAGTTTATATGCAAGAACAAGGAAATGTGAAGTCAATTTGAAACAAGGAGTTGATTCTGAAGATCAGATCAAAGTAAGGAAGGGTGAGATCAGAATGTCTCAAAAAAATGGAATAATGTTGAATTTACAGTATGGAATTGTTGAATTGGAGATGAGTTCAAGGGATGATAGTAACAAGAATACTATTGTGCAACAGTGAGTTATTGATGAAGAGGAGGCTGAAAATGACATTTCAGAAGCAGACAAATATGATGCCATGATTCTTAAGGGTGCAGAAATTAAGTTACTGGAAGAAGAGATATTCCAAATAGCTAAACAAGCAGGAAGAATTCTTAGTTTTCAAGAAATTTATGGAATTTCAGGTACACTGGAATTTAAGGTAAGAAGTGGTGAAACCATGAATGAGAAACTAGAAGAAGGAACTGGAATTATTGTAGGGAATCAATGGAGAAGGCATTTGTACATTTTAGAAATGTATATGGGAAAATATTGGCACAGGGATTATGATGTCCTTATTCAAGAACACAATCAGTTGCAGGAGAATAGTATTCATCATATGAGAAGTGAAGCGGACAAAGAAATTGATGAGTTGTATAAACTCATACAACAACATTCCAATAAAATATATAAAGGACAAAAGAAGGAAGGAAGATTGTTTGGAAAGAATGGTACAGGTGAAGGTAATGGTAATTTGCAGATTAAGGTGTGGAAGCCTGGCATAAATTGTGATGATGAGAAAAAAGCAGTAAAATATATGGAAAAGACGACAGTAGATAGTGAGAGCATAACTAGTGGGGCACTGCAGCATAAAATATGGAGACCTGGAGAACAACAACCAACAACAACAGTGACCAAGGACATACTACCGAACAAAGTATGGGATCCAGGAGTACACAGATCAGAAGCACGTGATCAAGAGATCATGATTATTTTTAACCTTGGGAGTCTTATGAAGGAGCATCTAGGCCTAACCAACAATGTGATGGTGTGGTCACATGTTGTGGCTAATGAGAGTTTGGAGGAAGAATTGGTTATTTAATTTTATTAATTACAAGTTATGTAAGTAGTTAATTGTTGCCTAATTCTGCACAGTATTGGGAATAAGTGGCAAGTGATCCTCCCTGCGTGGAGATCAAGCCAAGTAGTTAGAAATGTTCATTTTAGGATAGTATTGATCTCTAACTGTGTAGTCTATCACTTCAATTGTGAAGGGGATGGTTAGATAAAGCATATATGTATTGTTATTTCTTCTCAAAAAGAGGAAGGGAGAGTATTTGAGAGGATTCACGATGGGATTATAACCCTACGGGCAACTTAGGAAAACAGAGGCTCCTATGATCACTGATCTCAAGAAGTTGAGGAGCTCTAACTCAAGTCTCGTGTTGTCATTTAGTGGGTTCTTTGATGTATTTGGTAAATACTAGGCTGGATACATGTTTCTCTGTGAACATTCTTAGTCAATTTCAATTAGAGCCTCGTCATGATCATTGGATAACTGCCAAGCATATATTGAGATATCTTCGTGGCACTATACGTCACTACCTAAAGTACAATAGTAAGGACGTCAAGCTGATTGGCTTGACAAATTCTGATTGGGGTGGTAGTTAGATCGATGGAAGCACTATAGGTGGATGCTTTAGTTTAAGATCTATTGTGATCTCATGTATGAGTAGAAAGCAATATTTCATTGCTTTGAGTAGTTCTGAAGTAGAGTACGTGGCTCCATGTGAAGTAGGAAAGGAGGTTGTATGGTTGAGGAAGCTTCTGACAAATTTGTTTGAGAATCCTCTCCATCCTACTGTGATAATCAAAGTTCCATCAAGATGTCTGGAGATCCTGTGTTTCATGCTAGAACGAAGCATATCAACAATAATATCCACTACGTTAGGAACTTGGTGCATGATGGGATCATGAAGCTACAATATGTATCGACAGATGATCAGGTGGTTGATATACTAACAAACTCTCTTCCTAATATGAAGTTTGAATATCTTAGAAGCATGTTTGGTTTAGTTGATATTGTTGATCTTGTTGATAATGATAAAAGTTTGGAAGAGATTTGTTGAGGCTTTGTGTGTGAGACACATTTCGTGGGAGGACATTTGGCCGACACTATGTGTTGATGTCTAGTTCTGGAAGTAGGGAGGGTGGTGTTGGTCATGGAGAGCTGACCTCTGATAGACACCTAGATCCCTAGGTTGATAATAGGTAATTCTGATGGTACCTAGAGAGGCTAGAAGCTTTAGTCCATCTTAGTCCCACTCGGATAGATTTCACTCGTCAGGAATCTAGTTCGTGGCATTGCAGTGTCTAAACTATTGAGTGACCTTGGATAGATTGCCTTATTCAGGAATTTAGTCCATGGAATTGTAGTGCCTAAACTATTCATAGTTCATATAGTTTGAGATCTTCCTTATACTTTTTATTAATACCTTTGTAGTTGAGAGAGAGTGTTGAAGAATGTAACTAGGTTGAGTCTTCATTAACGTATTTATCAAAAGAATGAAAAATAAATTTTTATTATTGTTACAATGACTTATTAAAGCATGGGTTTCATGCTTGGGTCATCATTTTATTAGTCAAAGTCCCTAGTGTGCACTCTTAGAATTAATGTTGAATCATAAGAGTCATGGTATATTTTATGAGACCCTTGTTGGGATTTTGAACTATGTAAAAAGGACTATTTTTTAGTAAAAAATGAATTATGTAATCTCCACACCAAGTTGTCATCAAGGAGATCAAGTCAGCCTCGAGGAGATCTAGTCGACTGCAACTGGGCAATTCAACCTCACCAAAAGGCTATATATTGGAGAAAATCGAATTCATTTGGACACACACTCTCCCACAAGTTTGATATCCCAGACAGAGCTGTGAAAAGTTTGAAGTTGAAGGAAGAGGATAAAAGTAGTGAGAAATTGGTCAATTAGGAAGGGAAGGACAAAATCGAAGTTTTGGGATGTCTATCTCTCTCTTGTGTGGGCTACTTTAGGAGATCAAAGTCTCTTGGTCAAAGTCAAAACTATTATTGCTGCTAGTTGCTGTATGTTGTTGCCAAGTCGAAATTGTTGGGGTCGAAGTGCGACTACTTCTAGGTCAAGGTTTTGGATCAAAGAAGGAAGGGTTGAATTGGTGTGGAGGAAGTTTTTGTCTAGGTTGAAGAGTCTCATCAAAAAACTATTGAAGGAAGATATTTTGACTAGGTTTTCCCCTAGATAGGGGTTTTGCGCGGGCATAGTGCTTACATCTTATGTCTTGTGTTTTTGTGATCTTCATACACATAATTAGGTAATTGCGTGATGAAAGATAATACAATTAATAAGGAAGAGAAGCCAACATAATTCACAAGTAATTATCAAGAAAGATAAATCTACCCCTAATTCTACTAGAATTGATTTGTCAACAAATTGGGCATGGAAGATTTCTTACTTGGGACAAGATTAGGACAGAGCAGTGTTCCACTCAGAGATCATTAGGGTCGATCAGGTTTGGGAAGTAATAAAATGCAACATGAAATAGTCAATCTCTATTCCCGCTGGTTGGAGGAGGATTTGAAAGCTGAGAATAAGGAGAACGACATTCTGAAAATACAGGCTCTTAGCCTAGATTCTCTTGTACCAAGCTCACTCAGGTGCCTTCCATTAGGGGAAGCTCGCCTGACACCTTTCTTTGCCCCCTTATTGTGTTTTTTAAGCTAAACTTTGATGGTGCTTCTAAAGGAAACCCTGGTCCAACTGGTCTTGGTGGTTTAATTCGTAATTGTAAGGGGAAAGTTACGAAATTTGTTGTGGCCTCGTGCGACAAAGTTACCAATATTTTCGTTGAATTCCTCGCGTTGGAGAAAGGGCTTCAAATTGCAGGTGTCTGGGGATTCCCGAAATCACAATTTTTATGTTGCAGAAGTTTGTTAATGACGCCCCCCTTCCCCTTCCCCGCCCAACCCAAATAATGTGATCAAAAGCTAGAGACTTGAGATTATTGGAGAACGCATACACTCCGAACTTTCCTCCTTTGACTATGTAGTCATGGACCACGTGGTTTGTGAGGGGAATCAAGTAGATGATAGGTTAACTAATTTGGGCAGTGATCACCAAGGTCAGTAAATTTCTCAATGATTAGTCTTTCAACTCAGAAAATTCCCACCATAAGGAGTTTAGGAGGATAGTGGCTTCGAAAGAGGCATCTCCAATGGGAATGATGAACATCAAGGATAATCGAATGTGTGGGTTATGATAATGAATATCTGACAGATGGTGTAGAGGTTGGTCACCTCTTGCTCCCATTGCATTAGCAGTAAGGGAGAATTAACGGTGCGTCGTTCGTGTTTTCAATCAACATCTTTAGGATCAAGAGTGGGTGAGGGCTGTTAGTATATGGCGATTGTTGATCTCTAGGTTTGGTTTATGTTGTGACAATTTGGTGGTTATTTGTTCGAGAATTGAGCTGTATTGTTCTCATAGGTTTCTCTGGTTGGTAGCTTGTCTAAGAATGGTGGCGATTTATTAGTCGTTGTCTCCTCCTCAACCTTTTGGTTATAAGGCGATAAGTTCCCTTTCCTGTGTGGGGTTCCCTGCTTTTCTTATAGGTTTAAGGAAATTGTGTTTGGTTATCAGCTGGACCCTTGAGCCCTTATTGTTAGTCATTTCGCTTCTTGGATCCCTTCTATGTTCAAGGGTGTGTCTGCGTATCTTGTCAATCGATCTTCTTCTTGGGTCTCTTATTTTTGTCGTTTTTCTATGGCGTCTCATGACCCATTGATGGGTGAACAATTATCGGGGTTGGCGGGGGGATTGACCTAAGGTGTCTACGACAACTAGTTATCAAGGGGGTTTCATTTCTAGTGGGTTGGTGGTTGGATGTCCTGTTGTTTGGTCTGCATATTTGTTTCTTCTTGCTTCCTCTAACAGAGGTGCTGGAAAGATTTTGGTATGCTTGGTGTGTTTCTTAGCTGTGGTCTCATTTGTAATTCCTCGAGCTAGAGATAGTGGGTTGGTAGTTCCACGTTGTTAAATTCTTTTGGCTACTTCAGGGTCGTCTGTTGCTATGATGCATATTTTGGTGAGTTGGGTGGCGACGTTGTTAGTTGGTTTTCCTGTCTCTCAAGAGTTTTCTTGGGCTTTCATAATGCGAACCATGTTGTGTAACTCCTGCTCCAAATTGCAGTCGAAGTGAATTTCGGCTAGCCGGGGGGGCCGGCACCATAAGAATTTGAATGTGGCGGTGGTAGACCATATCCCTGAGAATTTAGCGCGGGGAGGTAGATCCACTGGTAGGATGGACCGCGTGGTCTCGCGGTCCCGTGGTGGCAAAGGTGTCTTGAGAGCAACTCAAGGTGGGCGAGTAGTGGGATTTGGGAAGCTGGGCAGTGTGACACGTGGGGGTGGAGCTAATGGACGAGGTTGTTGGTCGAGAGCATTGCATAAAGGATTTTTGAGACCTAGTCCAATTTGTTTTGGATTGATTGGAAAGTTATGATAAGGATAAGAAGGAATAAAATGAAGTTGTCATTGTTACACTTAACTGGTTGCATTACTTCCAATGCCATGTCCGTGAAATGGTAATGGTGGTATGGTGCGTTAGAATTTGTGGAAACATTGGAGACATGGTGTTAGGTGTGGAGCTTGATTATCTTCTGTATTCAGAGGTCTCAGCTGGATGTATACTGCAGGAAGACTGTACACCGCTGCACGCGAGGGGGATGATCCCCTCTGGCTGGGGAGTCTGGGGGGCAGTGGTCCCCCGGAGGGGGTTCGGGGGCAACGTCCGTGAGGCTAAAAATAGATGTAAAATTGCGTTGTAAAAGTCCAGTAATTTGTAGTCAATTTGGGTCGTTTATTAGGCAGATGATCTAATGGTAGAAGTTATGTTTAATTTAGGTTTTTTGCCCTAGAAGGCAACCCCTCACTATATATGAGGGAATTGTATTGTGTCTATGTATATCTGTATTCTGAGTCAGGAAGAGAGAGGAGATTGAGAGTGAAGAGGATGTTACAACAGATCTGCTGTAGGTTGTATCTCTTCAATTTGCTGGATAATATAATAAAAGGAGGACTTGCTATTTCCCCATGGATGTAGCCCAAACTAGGTGAACCATGTATATTTGTGTCTCTCTTGTTTTATGTGTTTTCTGTGTTTATATTTCTGTAATATTTTATGTGTTCCATTGCTCCGTAATAGATATTTTTCCGACACATGGATGGTTCATTTCGTGTAGCGTGCCTAGTGTACTAACCGCTCCCCTTCTTGTTGAGGGACTAGACCGAATAATCCTGCCTCTATTACTTCTAATGATTAACAATGGTTACAGGTGCTCTACTTGTTTTATTTATATTTTTGTGCTTTTGGCATACTAATTTGTGGATTGTGTCTCTAGTTGTTCTTTTGTTTATTTTCCATATGCTGCTAACGGTAGTCAACAAACCTGGTCAGGCTGAGACTAATTGCATTTTGAGATCGATCTTCTTCTTTTTCGATGGATGAATAGAACTTTGATTTACAAAAAAAAATTGAACTTTAAATAAATAAATATGCAATAAAAGTTGTCATAATGCTAGCTTAAGAAAATATGGTTTCATAAATCTAATTTATGGAAACCCTCTTTCCATTTAATAGATAAAAGAAGAATTCAATATATACAACCTCACATTGCAACCTATTTTTCATGACATCTTGGTTTTAAAACCAATATTTTCTCACATTTCTTTTATGCATGTTTATAGGGATGGGAATTACACAGCAAACAAGTTATCCAAAGATGAGTTGCATTGGAAAATGGGATGTAGAAGATCACTCATAGCACTCTCTTTTAAATATCCTCATGCTCCTTAGTTGTAATTTTATTCTACTTAAATTAGAGTGATGTGATTGGTTTCCCTATATAATTATATTGACTAAGCATAATCAAATAGACTAGTTCAATTTTTTGATTGTATAAATAAGGCCTTCACTAGTATATATTCTTGTTGAGCGATTCCATTTCGTGAGAGAACTTTTGAACATCATATGATAGTCATTTGACTTAATTTACATGGGTGTAAAGGGGACTTGAATGTTACTTAGCTTCTACTATTGTAATTCTATTTGTTATAAGTAATTGCTAGATTTGTTTCCATGGAGATAAAGGGTAAGAATAAAGTACCAATTTTACAATATGTTGCAATGGATTGTGATCAAGAGTTTTGACTATGAGACAAGTGAAAAAGTATAAATCAAGAAATAAAATGGAAAATTGTTATAAGATTTTAATTAGAGAAAAAGAGAGATTATTCATCTAAGAAAACAATGCTAAAACCAAAATCAAACAATTGATTAGAACAAAGTATCAATTGTAAAACTTGACAAAGAGATATATCATGGACATATATTAAGAAAACTAAGTCAAGAATGTTCTTGAAAGTCAAAACTTTATTTAAAGAAACATTTACAGAATTGATAGAAACTATAAATCAATATATCAACACCAAAAAAACAACATAAATACATTATCAAGATTTAATTAAGAAATTAACAAGAAGCGAGAGTATCCCGAGGTATAGATCATGAAACAAGTTAAGGATCATAACATATTATTATCATAATCACAAGAGTCACTGTGTTGAATGGTAATCCCACTAATCTTAACATTATCAGAACAAGCCTCGCATTTTATAAAAGCTAAAGTTCCAATACCACTCGAAGAAGTAATAAAATAAATGTAAGAAATTAAATATGGGAGTCAAATCAACAAAAAAACCCTAGAAAGCGATGTTCGTAAAAGTCAAAACTTTATTGAAAGAAACATTTGTAGAATTGATAGAAACTATAAATCAATATATCACCACCAACAAAACAACATAAATACATTAACAAGATTGAATTAAGAAATTAACAAGAAGCAAGAGTATCCCAAGGTATAAATCATGAAACAAGTTAAGGATCATACCATATTATTATCATAATCACAAGAGTCATTGTGTTCAATGGTAATCCCACTAATCTCAACATTATCAGAACAAGCCTCCTTGCATTTTATAAAAGCCAAAGTTCCAATACCACTCAAAGAAGTAATAAAATAAATGTAAGAAATTAAATATGAGAGTCAAATGAACAAAAAAACCCTAGAAAGCGTTGAAAATTGGCAATTCATGGATGAATTTCCTTAATAAATTATCAATTTTGACAATTATGGAGCGACTTTTAAAAAATCGAAAGTCATGTCTAACATCTCAAGTATGACTTTCCAAAAATAGTAAATCACCTTGCATCAATTGATAATCAATTATAGTTGAAGGAAAATCACTTAAGGCATCATTGATCAATCCTAAAAGTGCAATCTCAACTTAATCATCAATATTATTGACGATATTATTATTTTCCTTTATGAAACTATAATATGTTTATTAAAAAGAATCACAAGTCACCTTACCTTCATCAACCTCAATCACTTAACACCTCTCTCCTTGATGGCTCACATGGTGTTGAATAGTCAAAAGGGTCTTTTTAACCTCTATTTACTTGACATTAATTATCAATTTAGGTACGATTTGTTATCTCAAGAGTGTGGTAGTATAGTGCTTTTACAAAAGTAAATAGATGTTGGAAACAAACTTTAAATGTAATGGCAAGAAATTGAAATTCTGTATAGCTAAATCATTCATTTAAGATACTATAGCACTCATTAAAAAGATCGAACATCAAAGCTTTAACTTACAGGAATGAACTAAGCAGCAATCATAATCTAAAGGAATTGAGCAGTAGTCTTTAACTTGGAAATGATTTGAACAAAAAGCCAAGAATGGAACAACAAGCTTAAGTAAGTCTACAAAATATTGAACAACGAATTAAATCAACTGTAAACACACAACGAACTAAATGAAATGTTAACACACATTGAATCTATAATGATGGAATCAGTAATCTGAGTTGAGCATAATAACTATTAACCATGGTTATAAAGGAATTGCAATTACAACGATAATGGAATGGTAACCCAAATGAACAACAACCACGATTAGAGGTAAACCATAAATAATTAAGCAACAGTACCGATCTGTAAATGAATAACAATGTTATTCTATAAACGAACAATAATGTCAATCTATAAGGGAACAACACTGTTACACAGTAATGTTAATCTGTAAAGGAACAATAATGCGATTTGACTTCAGAATGAACAACATAACATTTCTGTTGCAAATGATATCCTTACCATTTAAATACAAATTAAATATAATAGAGCAGTAAATGAAATGACAAGGAAACAACAGATTACTGAATAAAAGCAAGTAAAAGAAATCAAACCACAAATTACTTGGAATTGGAAAATAATGGTACAGAAAGCAAGTGATCCACCAGGGCTGGGCCCTTAGCCACTAGGGACGTAATGCCGCGGTTACTCTAGAACAACAATGTTACACAGTAGTGTCAATCTGTAAGGGAACAATAATGCAATTTGATTTCAGAATGAACAACATAACATTTCAATTGCAAATGATAACCTTACTATTTAAATATGAATTAAATATAATAGAGGTAGTAAATGAAATGAAAAGGAACAACAGGTAAATGAATAAAGCAAGTAAAAGAAATCAAACCACAAACGAATTGGAATTGGAAAATAATGGTACAGAAATCAAGTGATCCACTAGGGTCGGACCCTTAGCCACCAGGGATGCACTGCTGCGGTTACTCCAGAATCAAAGACGGAACAGCAACAAAGTTTATGTATTAATAATGGAAACAGAGTTACAATAATCACTCTTTAAAGAGAGTCAATGATGAAAGTTCAGTTTGCAACAACAAATTTGATAAAACAACAATAATCCCCCTTTGGGCTAGCGGTGCTAGCCCTTTTTATAGCGGCCAGGCAGAAATACCAAAGATACAGATATTCTTAAGGTAGCGATCCCTCGGGATCAATGGATCCTGAGGGATTCGCCATATCGTTATCCTTCAGTTATCTCTTCGTCCTTTTGCGCATGTATGGTGTTTCTTCTTCCTTTTCCTGGCTCATGCACTCCAATCTAGATGCGGTTCTCCGTCAAAGGGACAACAGTTGGTTTTGCCTTGTGTTTTCCTCTGAAATGGCGATCTTCCATTTTCTTCATTTTTTTCATATAAAATGGTAGTAATTAGTCATTTTACATTACTCGCCAATCTCTTAAACTTTAGCATAATCCTCCATCATATGCCCATCTCATAATGTAAAGAAGTTATGAATTAAAGGAAAAGATAACGAAATAAGTGGCAATTACATACCTTTTCTAATACTCAACACACCCCTTGCTTACCCTTTTTCATGCCTTCATGAAAACATTGTAATTGACATGCAAGGCATTTAAGGAATCAGCTGGAGAAGTATTTTCAGTCGGTTGTCTACAACCATGTACTAGCAATATGTTTTCGTTTTGGGGCTTGGAAGGCCAGTCCCCCATCTATTGAGAAAATAAATTCTTCCCAACTAATATGCCATTGGGCTAGACTGTAACTGACTATGAACTGAATTAAACCATGATGGGTTACTACTGACTCTATATGGCGAGATTTTTTTATACTAAAGGGAAAATCATGTAATATAAGAATGCAAGCAAATTCACAGCACATTTTTGCTTTAATATGTTAATAGTTTGAGATGGCTTGGTCTTACCTCATCTTTTCTGCCATCACAAATGATGTAGCTTTGAATAATTCTTACCAATTCTGCCCATGGCTCTCTCAGGGTTGCAAGTAGGATTCCTTTCCCTTTGACAATAAGGTTCTGCCCTTCGTCCTAGAAGATGGTTATGGCATCTCGTAGTCTCACCTTTTTCAGAGTCCATACAGGTCCAATGGCTGGTAGTCCCAAAAATTCAGCAATTATGTCATCTGTGATTGCTATTTGTCTCCCTCTCACCATGGAATGATTTTTCTGCAAATTCTGCAGAAAGTCGATTGCCACCGTTTCATTAGAATTTCGTAGACAGTTAAGGTAGGCTATCTATCCTGCCCTTGCTAAGATTTCTCGTGCAGTGTCAGAGACCATTAACACCTGAAGCTCACTGCGAATTGATCTTCCTCCTATCTTGTTCATTCTTAGCACATTGTAAAAACACAGAGACGATGATGGAACAGGAAGTTGTTCAAATTTTTAGCTTACTGTTAAACAAAAACACAGAGAATATGATGGAACAAGACGCTGTTCAGACTTTGTTTCACTGCTAATTTTTTGTAGAGCAAAACATAGAAATGGCGTTGGAACAACAAGCCATGGATATTGGGAAACAAAATACCATTATACTTGCTATTCCTGGGTTTTGGTGAAGTCATAATACCTCTGAATAATGAGTTGACACATATGCCAGTGAATTATGGAGATCACACGCACGCCCCTGTAATGTGATAGGCTGTCCTCGGCTGTCAAATAAAGGAGCAACAAGCTAAACTGCAATCATACAATGGAATAAAGGAACAACATAAAGATATATGACATGTTTACAAAAATGTGGATTACCGAAATCGAGGCGTATGATGGAAATCGTTAATAAATATGGAAATATCATGATATGATTCGAAAAATGGAGGATAAGACAACTGACGTGAATAAAAGTTCTTATGCGGTCATTATCCACTTTAACTGTCATGCTTGATTTGTAAATGATTTTCATGTATCAAAGGTTCGGAAGGGTTATATGATATAATCTCATTCGAAATCACTATAAAGATATAAGAAGAATGGTTTATAATGACTATTGGTTTATAAGAAATATGACTTCAATACCATCAATAGAGCTTTGTTGCCCACAGGTGTCTATAACCTTGACAAAGTTGCTTATTTCACCCTTGGAACCATAATCTTTTGTGTATGCCTAAGAAAGTGCTGTGCAATGTCAGAGTGGAGGCCATTGTGCTGGCTTGGTAACCAGATGAATCACAATGCCATTCACCAGGGAGGAGTGAAAGGTGGGCAGGCCGGCTCATGATGAGACCTCCTGTTCTAAGGACTTTTTTTATTTTTTTGATGTGCCTCTTAGACCATATCCTTGGTGTGGTGTCCATAATGGGAATGCTATTTCATTTTCTTCCTTATGATCATGGTAGGCTAACTCTTGATGAGACCCCCTATCTTCCATCTGACAGATCATGTTAGTAATCATATAGACATATATATGTATTTTTTTATATAGCACTTTCCTATTTATATATAGAGGGTTGCTCAAGACTCCTTAAGAGTAGGGATGGTGGAAGAAGTTTGAACATCTCAATAGAAAAAATATGTCCTTATTCTTATTCAATAATAATGATCAAAGAGAATTATGGGGATGCAGAAAGAACCATCATGATAAAAAAATCAATTACATTGGTATTAGTGAAAATAAGGACAACAAAGTGACAAAAATAGTTGTCTCCTTTCTTCTTCTTCTTATCAATTCAAAACAATTTCTTTTAAAGATAATGATTTTTCTTTGATTTGCCAATTTCAGTATCCTCTAGTTTTTGTATTCTTGCATAAATGTATAACTGTGCCTTAAATGACCGTTGCTCACAAAAATTCTCTAAATGGTGAAACACACATACAAAAAAAAAAGAAAAATGCACTCAAAAAGTGTTGTTCTTTAGATGGAACAGTTGTTGTTTCTTTAGAGGGACAGCAAAAGAATATTTGCACACAAACCCACAAGCAAGAGAAAAAAAACATATTCGAAACTGTTATTCCTTGAGAGTAACAACAACTGTTCCTTAATTGGAATAGCAAATAAAGCAAACACAAACAAAAGATGCGGAAATGTTGTTTCTTCGGAAAAGAACAATAAAAACGAAAGTGTTGTTCCTTCGGAAAGGAATAATAGAAAAATGAAAGTGTTGTTCCTTCGGAAAGGAACAACAAAAAAGTGAAAGTGCTGTTCATTTGGAAATGAACAACAAAAAAATGAATGTGATGTTTCTTCGGGAAAAAACATCAGAAAAACGAAAGAGTTGTTGCATCAGAAAGGAATAACAGAAAAGCGGCAGAGCCGTTTCTTCGGAAATGAACAAAAAAAATGTAGATGTGCTGTTCTTTCGGAAAGGAACAACAGAAATGAAAGTGTTGTTCCTTCGGAAAGGAACAACAAAAATGTGGAAGTGTTGTTCCTTTAGAAAGGAACATCAAAACGTGAAAGTGTTGTTCTTTCAGAAAGGAAGAACAAAAAGGCGGAAATGTTGTTCCTTCGAAAATGAACAACAAAATACGAAAGTGTTGTTCCTTTTGGAAAGAATAGCAAAATAGTGAAAATGTTGTTCCTTCGGAAAGGAACAACAAAATGAAAAAGTTCTGTTCCTTTGAAAAGGAACAACAAAACAATGGAGGTGTTGTTCATTCGGAAAGGAAAAACAAAATGCAAAAAGTGTTGTTCCTTCGAAAAGGAACATCAAAGTGGTGAAAGTGTTGTTCTTTCGGAAAGGAACAATAAAATGTAAAAAAATTGCAGAAATGCAGATATCTACACAGAAAGTAATTTACACAAACAAAACAGAAAAAGTTATGTATAAAATTTAAAAGCAATCAAACTACTTAGTGAACCGAAGGCGAGGAAGACTTCTTTTCCTTAGCCAAAATCTGCATGTCAGAATCTTCCTGGAGTTGCTGGTAGAAGGATTCCCAAGTAAGCGGTTTGTGGTATAGTCGAACTCGGTGGCCATTTGCTTTAAAGGTATGTCCAGATCCGTCAATAGTAGTCAAAGTAATAGTGCTATGATCATGCACTTTATGGATTTCATACGGTCCCAGCGAGCGAGTCTAAAGTTTTACCGGAAAATCCTGAATCCTGGGATTGTATAGGAGTGCTCAATCTGCTTTGTGGAAGATTTTCTTTTTGATGAGGGCGTCATGCCATTTTGCTCTTCTTTGTTGGATTGATGCAGTATGGTGAAGAGACGAGAGCCTCATTTCATCTAGCTCGTTGATTTGCTGTAGTCTATTAGTCTGGGCCTCATTTTAATCTAAATCGACCTCTTGTGCTATTCTCAGTGTTTGTATTTCGAACTCTATTGGAAAGATGGGTTCCTTTCCAAGTACTAACTGATATGGTGAATAACCGATGGTGTTTCTCCACGTTGTTCGGTATGCCCACAAGGCTTCTGGAAATCTTGTTTCCCAATCGCATTTGTGTGATGCAATGGTTTTTGTTGATATTGCCTCTATGACTTTATTCATGCTTTCTACTTGGCCATTTGCGTATGGGTGATATAGAGTGGTAGCCTTTTGCTGAATATGATAGTTTTTTAATGTTGCAACAATTTTATTATATGCATACTGTGGTCCTCCGTTCGTGATGATGTCTCTTGCGAGGCCATATTACACAGATATTTGGAACAAGAAAGGAATGACAGAGTCCTCTGTAGCTCTTGGAAGTGTCTCTGCTTGAACCCATTTGGTAACATATTCTGTTGCTACCAAAATATATGTTTTCTGCTTTGATGATGGGTTTATCGGACTAACAAAATCGAGCGCCCAATGCTCAAATGGTTCGATTACTCGCTGTGGGTTCAAAGGCATTTCATTTGATTGTCCAGGGCCAATAATACTCTGTTTGCAGAAATTTGTAACCAGTTCTTCCATCTACGAAATGTCCGCCACATGGTCCGTTATGACAGGGTTTCAGAATGTCAAATATTTCGTCTTCACAGATGCATCTTCTGATGTGCATATCTGCCCTTGTATGAAATAGGTAGCCCCCAATCCAAGAAAATTGGGTACTACATTGAAAAATATATTTTCGTTCATCGGGGGTCAGATGCTTTGGGAATTTTCCTACTGCTAAATGATTTGCAACATCAGCATACCAGGGTGTCTTGATAGTAATAGTGAATAAATGTTCATTTTGAAATTGATCTTCAACTGCTGCTGCGTCGACTGGCTTCGACATTCATGATAGAGAATCAGTGAGATGATTCTTTTTCCTAGGTCGATCTTTTATTATGATGTCAAATTCCTGCAATAAAATCAACCATCTTGTTATTTTACCAATTTTAATTGTTTTATTTGCTAAATATTTTATGGCAGAGTGATTTGTATATAAAACAACAGGATATCTAGTGATATAATGGCTAAATTTATTTACAGCATGTATTACAGTAAATTTTTTTCAATAACAATATAGTTTAGCTTAGTGGGAGAAAAATTCTTACTAATGTAATAGATTGCATATGGTTTTTTGTCTTCCTGCCCAAGGACTGCTCCAATCGCTGTGTCCGAAGCATCTGATGAAATTTGAAATGGCAGATCCCAATTTGGGCCTCTGAGCACTGGGGCTGTTGACACAAGCTTTTTCAGATCCTCAAAAGCACGGTCGCATTTATTTGTCCAAACAAAATCTACATTTCCTATTAATGCATATATAGGTGCCGCTATTTGAGAAAAATGTTCTATAAATCTCCTGTAATAACCAGAAAATTCAAGAAAACTGCGTACCTCTGTTTGTGTGGTAGGAGTAGGTATTAACAAGATTATTTGAATTTTGGCTGGATCTACCTGTATTCCAACTGCTGAGATATAATGACCTAGGATGAGTCCTTCAGTTATAATCATATAGCACTTTTCATGGCTTAAGTGTGAAATCATCCATGTATACTTCGAGCCCTTCATTTATTAAATCTGAAAAGATGCTGACGATGACCCTTTGAAATGTGGTAGGGGCATTGCATAGGCCAAAGGGTAGGACACTATAGGCAAACGTTCCCAGGGACAGGTAAAAGTAGTTTTGTCCTGGTATTTAGGGGCAATTTCCATTCTTCCTTGGCACCACTACTAGCGAAGAGACCCATTTTCTATCGAAGATTGGATAAATAAAGTTTACATCCAAAAGTTTTTGTAATTCAACTTTCACAATGTCTTTCAGGTGAAGGTTAAGCCTCCGTTGGGGTTGGCGAGTAGGTTTCACATCCTTTTTTGTATAAATGTGATGGGTACATAGCTGGGGATCAATTCCCTTCATGTTCGAATAATCCCATCTATAATCTTCCTTGTATTTTCTCAGTAGTTGGAAGATCTTCTCTTCTTGTTCAGGAGTCAGGTTATTATTGATGTTTAAAGTTTTTCCTGGCTCAATCTCTATAGTTTTGCTATTTGGAACAAAGGTAGTGGGTATTGTCTAGTCATGAGTGTCTTTGAGAGGATCTTCTTCTAGTTCATTGTCAAATGCTGCCTCTATCATGTGACATTGTACGTGGGATCTGGATTCAACTTGGTTAATGAAGTTGTTGATAATATCATCCTTTGTTTGATCTTTAATATTGAGGGCATCTTCTATAGTTAATGGGGATTTAATGTTTTCGGTTAGGTATGATATAGGATGTTTGTTAGTTTTTATTATTGTTACACTTGGCTGGGCTGGAGGGTATAGGTCTAGATTCTTGATGTTACTCCCTCTAGTTATGGTCATACTACCTTGTCGGCAGTCAATGTAAGCATCAACGGTCGCAAGCCAAGGTCTGCCTAAAATTAATGGATGTCCATCAAGTCAGCTTTTGGGGTTTATTATTAGAAAGTCGGCAGGATATTCCCAGGAATCAACAGATACCATGACATCATGTAGTGTACCTTTTGGCCTAACCACTGATCGGTCAGCCAGTTTTAATGAGGTGGAAGTTGGTTCTACCGATGTAATGTCCAGTTTTTAACAAGTGGTGGTTGTTAAAATATTAATTGCAGCCCCTAAATCAACTGAGGAACTTGAAAAGGTTTGTCCATTGATTTGCACTGTCATTATTGGATTTCCGAGGTCTTCATATTTGACAGGTGCCTCTCTTCTTAATAATAGATCAGATAGGGTGCCATCTACTTGGACTGTTGGGTTATTTGTTATTCTCCTCCTTAGTTTTTTTATATATAGCTATTTGATGGTCTTTGCATATATTGGGATATCTTGTATAGCGTGGAGGAGTGGGATTTTTATGTACAAATTCTTTAGTTCTCCTAGAATATCAAAGTCAGGATGTTTTATTGGGCGCGGTATGATTAATCGTTTTGGGAATGGGGGAGAAGGTGTGGTTGCTTGGGCATGAGTTTGTTGTCTGACCACATCTTCTTTTTGTAATGATTGTTCTGCAGGTAACTGATTTTCAACGTGAGCATTTTTATCTCCCTCGGTTTTTATAATGCGCCCAGACCTTAATTGAAGGTCTTTGCACTCGCTTAGATCAGTTTCTAGTTCTGGTGTTTCAATTATTTGAACGGATGGAACCGGTCTGTTATTTGGGTTCGGTTTGGGTTGGGCTACGAGTTGTGGTCTTAAGTTGGACGAGGGGGTTTTTTTTAGTGCTAGAAGTGTAGGTTGAGGGAGTGGAATGGTTCCTATTGGCTAATTCATCGGTTTTTGCCAGTTTGACTGCCAGGCTTGACTCTGGAAGTGGGAGGGGGCCATTGTGTTGGATATGCATTGTTTTGCCAATATGGTGGAGCATAAGGAAAATTTGGCCAATTAGATTGGCTTGCTTGATTCGACCATGGTGATGATGAAGGAAATGATTATTGTGACCAATTTGAGAAGGGAGGTTGATTTTTCGACATTGTATTATATTGTTGAGCATGATATTGTGGAGGCTGGAAAGAAGAAAATGGATCCGGGAACATACCTGATTGTTGCGGCTACCACTGACGGCGCTGATTAAGTAGGCACACCAATTTTTGGTCTTCTTTCGCTTCTTTGTATACTGCTTTCAAACCAGGAAGTAAGGGGCAGTTGTCCCTAGAGTGGTCTTTAGTACAAATAGCGCAAAGTTGAACTGCATCTAATGGGCAATCTTTGTGTCTGTGTTTCTTTTTACATCTGGGACATAATATTTTGCTTCTGCTTGTTTCTGTTATGTTTGCATAATATCGAGCTACATTGTTAGAATCCCCAATATATCAGTTTTAAAATTCTCCAGTAAATTTCTGTTTTCTGCGCGAGTTACTCGTTCTCCAGAGTTCTTGTTGTCCCTTGTAAACCTGTTAGATTTCTCTGGTTTTAGCCTTGTGCTACCTCGTGAGCTCCTAATACATAAATCAATGATGTTAGCAAAATCTTCTTGATAGATGACTCTTTTTCCCATAATATTTTGTGTTTCAATCCATTGTTCCTTCATGCCTTTCATTAATGTTGTTTTTAATACATTGTGAGGTAAGGGTAATGATGCATAAGGAGATCTTTGAAAATTATACTGAAAACGTTCAAAATATTCTTCTAGTGTCTCATTAGGTCTAGCTACCATCTGAAATATTTCATCCTTTAACTCTCTAAACCTACAATAATCCTGAAATTTCTTCAGGAAGGCACCTTTCATCTGATCCCAGTGATTTATAACACCTCCACCTAACCCCATAAACCATTGTAAAACAACTCCTTTTAATGTAAAGGGAAATAGTTTCAACTTTTGGGGATCAGTGGTATATTCGTATCCTTTGCACAGCACATTGAATTCAAACAAAATTGCATCTGGGTATTTCGATGTTAGGCCATGGAATGTAGGGATATGCCGGAGAGGAATTGCCTTCATAGGTGCATTAACTACAATATCTACAATGGGATATTATAGTGTGGAGGTTTGGGGTGTTTGCTGGTTCTGGGCCATTTGGTCAAATATGTGTCAATAACCTTTTGGGATTTCCAGGAGGGTACTCTTAGGCTGGTTAGTTGGGGCATGAATGGCCTTAACAACACTTCTTTTGTCTAGGATGATGAGAGTTCTGTTGTGCTATACAACAACCCCCCATTTCATAAAATCTTACTTTAAAAAATTATAATTTGAAATGGTTCACTTTTAGATTAAATTGATATTAATCCATCACTCTTCTAAAGGTTCGGAAATAAACAAAACATTTTAAAACCTTTTGAAATAATCGGTCTTAAAAAATAAAACGAATAACTCTTTATTATTGCGAAAAAGCGATCAAAAGATCGCATATCGCAACAACAAAGGATGCATAACCATGACCCATTAATTTTCCCCGATGCGATAAAAGCGAGTAGCCAACAGGTATCGGGAAAACAAATAATAAAAGGCCCCTCCCCTTTGCTCCGATGCGATATCGCAATCGGCAATCGGGGAATGCGACATGAACATGACAAACTCTCCTCATTCAAACTCCTGATGCGAGTCAAGCGATATCGCTATCGGCGATAGGGGATTCCATAAAACTTAAATAAAATTTCCCAAGGCTTCCTCCGATTTTCGATTGCGATGAACCCAAAACGCGACTTTCGAAAAGGATCGATATGATTTCGCTATATTGTATATTAATTATCATTGAAAGCCTTTTCTCTTCCCGATAGAGATTCGTTCGCGTCGAACTGCCAAAAAATCAAATCCACGCTTAAACCATTATTCGGCAAATAAAGGATATAATGAGCATTTAAATGATTGACAGGTTTTAACGGCCAATTAATGAGCAGTTATGCCTAAATACTTTCAGAGATTGTATCCGCGGGAGCCTTATGATAAATCTTCCATTATTCATTGATTGACACAATTCCCTCATACTTGGTTTTCACCATCTTTTCTCTGCATTACGTTCATTTTTCTCTTGCACAGAGTTTTTCTGCAGTAACGATTCCAGACAAAATGGGAAAGAAATCTAAGAAGTCTGGAACGACTTTCGCTTCTATGGTAACAAGACAACATGCCACCGATCCAGGGCTAAACGAGAAGGGATTAATCTCAGATACCACATGTCTCGGTCTTGGCAGCACTACTTGGCAAAATATTTACAACCTGGTTGAAGCCGAGGAACCTCGGCAAACATCGGTACAAGCTACAGCAGGATCAAGCCGGAAATCTGATGCTACTTTAAAAGATTTGGCTGATTCCTACCTACATAGGATAGTAGCTCGAGAGCAAATTCTTCCGTATGCGGATGTGGTGAGATGTGCAACTGAGGAAATTCCAATTACGGACAGAACATTCTGCACTGTTGTTGGGAGAGTATTCGGTTCATTTCAGCCCAATGATTTCAGGCAAATGTACCATTTGCCCGAACTAGAGAAGAAGTACAATAAAGCATTTCTGGAGAAGTTTCAAGATGAGAATGAAACCGAGTCAGCGCCTATACGAGAATGGAGACAGAACTCGGCAAAACACAAACATGAGTCTTCGGGTAAGTACTCCGTCGATTCCTTATGCTCTCCTTATTGTTATGCTGGAGTCATGATGTGTCGATTGTGGGGATTACATGATTCTTCCAAATTTTCCATAGAAATGGTACCTTTGATGGAAGCGGCATGTAATAGTGAAATCATGGATTGGGGGACTATATTAACAGATAAGTTGGCTACAACTATTCTTGAATTCAGAAACAATTCCCGTGTTACTGATAGATTCATCCCTCCATTTTATTTTAGTGCCTATATTTTGAATACCCTCTGCTTCAATTCCGAGTTCCCTGTGTTAGGGTGGAGATGGACTCCACAGGACCCTATGCCTATTCATATCTACCACCAGAAACTATGGAAAGCTCATTATAAACACCATTTATACCAAGTCTGCAATGGATTCATGCTACCTATTTACTATGCAATTTTTAATAAACCTGCCGCTAAGATCTCCTTTCAGGCTGAGATTGACCTGACAGCCCTACGAACCTGGTTTGGAGAAGAAACATTCACCTATGTAAGAGTTTTTGGCAGTGAGGCTAGACCTCATGTCCTCCTCTTGTACATACCAGACAAGCTATTAGCTCACGAAATAGCATATCATCTTACAACTGCGTCTGCCGCGAAAACTCTTAGAAATTCAAAGAAGGAAGTTTGGCCTCCTTTTCCTCTAAGGTGTGGCGTCTATACTCTGCATGATTATAAACATACAGAGAAAGAGACAGAAAAAATTAACATCCTAAGTCTCGCCACTCTGCCTAATAGACATTTCGACCCGAAGAAAGTCATCTATAATGCCCTAGATCAAGCCAAGCTCACTAAATTTGAACGTAAGGAAGATGAGTTTGATGACCTGTTCCCCTCCGCTGAGGCAATATTCCAGGTGCAGCAACTAGCTAGAATGAGATACCATGATGACGAGTTAGTAGAATTTAATAAACTTAGAGAACAGAGGTTGCAAACTCTGCCTCTAGATTTGTTAGCTAATACCCCGATGATACAATCAAGCGAGCCTGAGCAGCAGCTTACCAACGAACCTCCTGCTACATCCGAAATCCTTGAAAAAGTCCAGAGAAGAGAGCAGGAGGAACTCCAGAGGTTAGAACAGGAAGAGGCACAGAGGAAAGAACAAGAAGAGGCAAAGATTAAAAACAGAGAGGAAGCAGAAAAGAAAGAACATGAGAGAATAAGGGAAGAAGAACAGAAAAAGCAGCAGGAGCAAAGCAACGAGGAGGTGAATGTTGATACTCAAGTGGACCCAAGATTGCTCGAAGAATGGCAACAATTTGATACAATTATAGGCAATCTGGAGACCTCAATGCATGCCGAAACATGAAAAGCTGTCGATACAAGAGATACAACATCAATGGAGGTTCCAAGAAAAGGAACCAGCAGTCTACCCCCAACAGCGGAAAAGGAGAAGGATTGATCAACCTTCTCTGTTCCCTGAACAAACAATAATAGCCAATGTGGTATGGAGAGAAGAATTCGACCCCTCCGATGACCTGACAAAGTTATCTCAATATGCCGGTGCTTATTCGGCAGCCACCATGGTTAAGGCATCGAAGGTAAGCAATTTGTTGAAAGAAAAGGATCAAGTGATCGCTTCTCTACAAGCACAACTATCGGAAGAACATCAGAAGTCTGAACAACTACAACAACAACTGTCCACACAACAACAGTTAAATAACTAGCTTAATAGATAGTTGCATGAAGAGAAGCAGATGATCGATTCGAGAGAAATCCAGAGACAGAAGAAACTATCAAAGGCATTATCAAAGTTGAAGGCGATGAATGAACATATGACAAAGACAAAAGATGAGCAAGTTACTCAATTATCAGCTCAAGTAGAAAGGTTCAAGAGTCTTCCCCAGCCTGCCGAGTTCAGAGCAGAGGCAATGCAAATTGACAAGGCATTAATAACACAAATAAGATTGTTATGTCATGAAATCGCCCAAGTTGAACCTTTGTGCGACATAACAACATCTATAATAGACAAGTTAGTTGATGCCAGGTAGGATTTAGAGCAAGCCGACAACACTTTGACAGATTTTCTTACTTGGCAGGACTCTAATGAGGGACAAGCAGCAAACTTGCCCAAGATCTTAGAATCCCATAAGGAAATCCTATTCACGGAGTGGTAGTCCCAATTAATGAAAGCAGAGAGAGCTGTTTCTAGATGCAAGTTATCTACGGGCAATTTAATTGATTTGATCAATAATACTCTCTATTTATTTAACATGATTTCTCAATGTACATCAGGTAAACTATTATAAGCCAAGACATTGGAGCATTCATGTAACCAAGAACTAGAAAAGAATGGGAGATTGATCTCAGGGATTAAAAGTTTAACTTGGGACACCTATTGGTTGTTCATAGTAAAACCATACAGTCAGAGAGCCGCCCTTAAATGCATAACAGATGCAATCGGGTGTATCATTGCCGATATACATGATGCCACCTATGCTGCTCAAATCAATTCTCGTCTCAGCCGCCCTGAAGAAGTGGAGCCAATGTTGGCAATATGCCAACTCAGGACAAAGGGCAAACAGCCAGAAGGATGAATCATCGTTGCCGATTACCAGATCACTGTGGGAGAGATATTTAAGATCGGGTTATACCAATTTAGTAACATTTTAATTTTCTAGTTTGTTAGCTTAGTTTAGTATTTATAGACCCTTTCATGTATTTAGAAAGGGTCGTAAGTTTTTGTATATGACTTAAGCTTGAAGTTGCACTACTGTACTTCAGGCATATTCTTTTATGAAAACTGGACCAATCTTTCCAAATTTTGATAATGAAGCTTTGATGTGAATGGCACTATTGCCTTTATTTAAAAGTATTTCTGAATCGGAAGAAGGAATTCAAATTGCGATTGGCGTAGGGAGTAATTCGCAGCCCATATGGTACTATTATCTATGTCTGAACTTATTCCTTTTATGTGAATTGTTGTTTGGTCATTTTTGCTATTATTGAATATGTGAATGTGTTTTAAACAGTAAACTTTATGGTTTCCACTATTGGATGTTTACAGTTTGCTACTCTCTCAATCATGCATGTATCGGTAATATGAAAGAGAAGTGTAATATTGTTTTATCAATTACTTCGTTCAACTATTTGAATGAAGCAATTATCATTTAAAATGAATGTCTTTGTTTATTGCATAGTGTCATCTATATGCCTATCAGCAAGCACAGATCATTAAACGTTGCACTTAAAGAATAAAAGCTTCCCGGGATAAAATAGTCATTTACTTTTTCGTTCATAAAATAAGTCCTCCATTTATTATCACTTATTAGAAAACCAATCATTCATTCACCCCCTTTTATTCATTACTGGGAAACTTGTCCCATTATATCCAGTCGGAGCCACCATCCCAAACGGAAAAGGAGTTGTATTAAGGTCCAGACCGGGTGGTTATCCCCGATGTTGATGTAACGATTTTCGGGGCATCAACATTTCTGGCGCTAGAAGGAGGGCCATCCACTATGAATGACGAGTAAGTCAAAACCTACAGACCATTCACAGAGTAAATCACCCTCCACTTCTCCTCGGACCTCTCGTTTGCACTCTGAAATACTAGTATCCAGACGAGAAGAAGAAGGATCAACTACCACTGCTCAACCCCATTATACTTTAGAACGTTTAGGTCCGGAGTCCCCTGAAGTTCAGTCTATCATCCAGAAACTTCAAGGCTTCTCTATTTCACCTCCTAGATCTGAAGTATCACAAGGCAGTGAGACTTCGCAATTCCGCCTACCTCATCATCTCACCAGACTTCAAAGCGAAAAACTCGGTATTGAACCACCTGAGTTGCCTTTACCCCAAAGTTAAAGGATTAAAAAGAAAACTGAAGGTTCTGGTAGTGAAACCTTTTCTCCATCATCTTCCATCTTATCATCTGCAGTGTAAAGTCAAACACCCACTTCACCATTACATATTATTGTTCACCAGGGGACTTCACCTTCAACATCACAATCTTTTATGTCTTCATTTCCACATCCTCCCCAAACACCTGGAAGACCACAGGCAATCGTTGGTACTCCTAAAATGGCTCAGACCCCATGGAGAAGTCCTGATGCAGTCGCTATGCCTGCGCCTTTACATCTGTTACCTGATTATCCTGAGAAATGGTTACCAAAGTTTAATCCAGATGCTGGAACATTAGGTGAGGAACACATAAATAATTTCATGTTGTCAGTTAATTTGAAGGGAGTAACAAAAGAAGATGTTGTAGTTAGACTTTTCTGCTACAAATTACAAGGATCAACTGGGTCTTGGTATTTTTCCTTGCCCTCTGGATCCATTACGAGTTGGAATACCTTTCAGGAATAGTTTCTTATCAAATACGACTATGATAGATCCTTGGCCACACTCATTAATGACCGTTCGAATCTAAGGATCGAGTCAAGAGAACCAATTAAGGAGTTTAACTCCCGATTAAACAAACTCTTGAATAAAATCCCTACCGATGACAAGCCAAGTGAACGAATTAGAAGCGAGTGGTACATTGCAACCTTACCCTCAAATATAGCCATTTTTGTAGATAGGGCTAAAAATCCTACATTGGTCGAAAACATGGAAGAAGCTATCGCTGTTGAAAAACATGTAATCGCTTTGGAAAAAAAAACTGCTCTCGAGGAAAGGAAATCCAAAAAAGTGTCTTTCAAGGATGATTTAAAGAAGAAAATCACCAAAGATCCATACGATATGGAGGGCCTTCAAAAAGTCCTCAAAACAATGTCAAATGAAATGGTTGAAATTAAAAAGCAAGTAGCAGAGTCCTCAACAAAGAAACCTTATAGGAATTTTAAGAAACATGAGTCAAAGTCTCCAAATGTTATATCCAATGCAGATTCAGATCCTGAGGAAGAAGAAGAAACAATTGCACCATCCGATGAATTCGAAGAAGAGGAAGTCGTTGAATGCCATAGAATGTGGGACTTCATATTGCCTAACTCTGATATCGAAGCTGAACAAGAAGCCTTTCCTGTGAGTACCAGGAGCAAAAGTGCTCTTGAACCTGTCCAGGCAAGTTCAAAGAAAAGGAGTGCAGGTACCAATACAACAAAGGAAAAGGTACCCACAAGAAAGCCAGCTGCATCAGTGCCTCAAAATCAACCATCATCCTCCAATACACCTACATCATCTAAGACGTTAGTAGTATCGGATTCAATGGATTATAATATTGTTGATGATATGAAAAAGACTAAGGCAAACATCACCATGTTTGAACTCAGCAAATTAAAACATCAACAAAAATTTCTTCTCAAAGAACTTAATGCGGTTCCTTCTTCACCTCTTCCCAGTACTAAAGCTGCAAGTGATTCAGGAGAACCACCTTCTAGTAGAGTTGAGGTTACTGGTACAATTCTAATTGGAGACAGATCAAATTCCTATACCCCTCCTTTCCTCTTAACGTACGAAATCTACAATCAAAATCTACATAATTGCTTAATTGACTCTGGGGCATCATCCAATATAATGCCAGCTTCAGTTTGTTCTAAACTGAACGTAGAGCCCCAAAAGTCCTAAATTCACATTGTGCAGTTAGATAGAACCAAAGTCCAAGCTTTAGGGGAAATAAACTCTGTTACAATCAGGTTATCGGCTGATCCACGAGTGGTTCAGAGAATTGATATCTTAATCGCTGATATACCTGAGTTTTATGGTTTAATCTTGAGCAGGGATTGGTCTGAAAAGCTTCATGGGTACATTTCTACCGATTGGTCTCATATGTGGCTGCCCTACAAGGGAAAGACAAATCATATAAAAATCAATCGGGAGAAACACATGACCCATACTGTTACAGAGTTCGAATAGGAGAATCAACCAGTTGCATTTAACAATAACATTTTTGGAAACTATTCCCCTGAATCATTCTTTGGCAATTATATTTCCCAACCATCTCCTTTCTCGGTAAACAATTTCACATCAGAAATCGAAATTTTTTCACAAATTGACAGATCAAGATGTGTTAATGTTGCTGAGAATTTTGTAAATAAAAATGTCAATAATTCTTTATTTTGGTCTTTATATTTTGACGGTTCAAAATCTAGTGAAGGATTAGGAGCAGGGTGTGTTTTAGTCAGCCCTGAGGGAGAAAAAACAATGCTTTCTTGTAGATTAGAATTTGAATGCGCGAATAATACAGCTGAGTATGAAGCCTTGGTACAAGGATTATACAAAGCTATCGGCCTGAAAGTTCAATATTTAAAAGTGTTCGGCGATTCAGAGATTGTTATAAAACAAGTTCGAAATTCAATCCATTGTCTCTCTAATCACCTCAAACACTATCAGTCTTTAGTCCAGGAACTTTTATCTCATTTCTTAGCATTCAATATTTCACCTATTCCCAGATCCCAGAATGCAGCAGCTGACCTGTTGCCCAATGTTGCTACTAAACTCTTGCCTTCTGAAGATTATAGTCTAGATAGATTTTCATTAGAGTTGATCTTTAGGCCATTAATTCCCGACAATATCACCAATTGGCGAGTGTTCAACCACGATGAAGACATTCTACATTTCTTAACTTCCGAAAAATCCTACAATGATAAGATCATTGATGAAAGTGATCATGATCTTTAGATGAAAGAAAAGCATGAGGAAAACTCCATACCTTACCTGTGGTTAAACTTGAAGATCTCTATGACATTAAAGACAGGTTCAAACATGTAACCAATTCAAAACTCCAAAGTTCTACCTTAAGGTTTGAATTGATAAATCTTGGTACTGAGCAGAACGCTCAAAATATCAATTTAGGATTAGGACTTTCTGAACAGGAAAGAACAACATTTATTAGATTATTAAGAAAAAATAAACATGTCTTCGCTTGGAACTATGATGATTTAAAAACATATGATACATCTATCATACAACATACCATT
>APFE031067113.1:3470-23608 GCA_000404065.3 Pinus taeda
TTTTATAAAGTCAATGAAAAATTAGAAAGGAAAAGTGACTTTGGAAATAAATGACTAAGTGGGTCTTTATTAAAGTGGGTGAATTAAAAAATAGAAAGTGAGATTTAAATGTGCATTTAATTTCATCCATTGATCTAAATCTATCCCAGCCATTGGATTTAGGAATCACCCAAAAGTCATTTAGGGTTGGGTTAAAGGAGGAAAAGGAGAAAAAGATCATTCATTTCTTTCATGAGCAGATTGGGAGAAGGAGAGAAAGAGAGCAAGGGAGATTTCTAGACAAGAAGGAGAAAGAGGCAGTAGTTTGGCATAGATACCAGGCAGCTCTTTAGCAAATCAGAACAACATAAAGAACAAGCAGAACAGCAGCAAGAACAAGCAGAAAAAGCTGATTTTTTTGCTGAAAACTAATTTTTGGGCACGAATATCGAGGAACTGATTTTCGGCACAGAAATCAAGGTCTGTTCGTACAGTCCGTACAGTCCGTACCGCGCATACAGCAAGTTCCCAGGTTATCTGTTGGGCTGAAAAACAGATAAGTTTGCTTGCTGGAAATTTATTTTGCTGAAATTTTCTCACTGTAAAAAGGCATTTTCCAGAAATAAAGAAGAGCTCTCAAACTGGTTTTCCCCAAGAGTTGTAGGGGGTTTTTCCAGGGTCATGTTGACCAAAAATATCAGTGTTTTAATGTGTTTTAATGGCTGTTTATCATTGCTGATTTTTATTTCTGCAATTTCCAGCATTCTGTAAATTTTCCAGAATTTGTGTTTTCAGTAAATTTATTTTTTCAGATTGTTGAATGTATGGTTATGGGAAAGGGCATTTAACTACATGGGAGAAATAAGGAGAAATTGAAAACTGGGGTGGGAAAACAAAAATTTTTATAGCCTTGAGAAGTTATAATAGTATCTCCAAGGGTCTTCCTCAGGCCAATGACACGACTCATGGATCCAAGGATGATACACTCTCGTACAGTGGTCTTCCACTAAGCCATCCATGTCATACAAATTGAAACTTCTGGTGTCAAAGGTGGATCTCTTGAATTCCTCCATCTCGGCCTCATCATGCTTGAGATTCTGGATTTCATACAACCTGATCCGCAAAGGAAGAACGGGCCAAGGTGCTTTCTTCTTCCTGTGCAGTCTTGCCGACAAACCTGCCAAGATGTGGTATGCAACCTCTTTCATGACCAACTTATACATGGAAAACTTTGGTAAAACATGCAAAGCCTTCTCCACACTGTATATCCGGATGAAGGTGCCAAGGGGTGAGGCATACCAATCTGCTATGTTTACCAATGCTCCATCGCTGCCTATGACATGCGAGGTGGATCTTATTCAAAGATCATCCTGTCCACCAGGGTGACGAAGTGGTTTGATAGTTGTATTATAACAACATGGAAGCTGCATTTGGAGAACAACCTGCAATAGGTGTTCACAGATGTTTTTGAAGGTGTCCATGCCCAACCCAAGCGAGGGAACTGCTGACGGGCACAAATTGCATCAAGTATGTAAGAGGACATGAATAGATTTGCTTGTTGAACTTTGGGTGGATGTCAAGCATCTGTTACTTATCCCTTCTGCTAGAGAGCCAACATGTCAGACCAATTGAAAGGTCTTCTTTCATTCGCCAGCTAATCCAACACAATCACCCAACTCTACGGGAAGGTCTCTTTGTTCTCTTGGCCATATAAGCGTCATGCGAAGATGACCAAGAGATGATAAGCCTTCCACAGTATCCTTGTCTTGTAAACTTGGCTGGGTGTTGTCCTGAACTTAGAAGGCTCTTTCACCCACCTCTTGAAGATGTCTCTTGATTTTTCACTATTACTGGGCCTAGTGAAGTGTGCATCCATTGTGATCATTGGTTGTGGCAAGTGATACACCACCTGAAATTCCTTTTCCATGAACATAGCAAGTTCTATTCCACTGGAACTTCTCAACACCATTGTCTTGAGATCAATATGCAAGACAATCCAATGGATCATGTCCGCGCATGGAAACGCGGGATACCTACATGCAACCGGATACAAGCCATACTTGTGTATGTTGACATAGACTCTGCGTTCCTCCAGATTCTCCTCAAAGGTAGCTGAAAATATGTCATTGATGTCCTGCCATTTGATCTTGATGGTATCTTCATAGATGGGCAAGCTTGTAGACACTTGCTCGACCATATCTCCAGTTGCACTCTCAATGGTATCCTTTGACCCTGCTCTCTTGGAAGCCATTGTACCTCTACTTCTTAGAGACTGTTGAACACCTATGATACCTGGAGACAGAGAAAAACTCATGGCAAGCACAATGTCAGTTGAAAACCAAAAGAAACTTGAGGACTAATATGCAACACACGTGGGTGACTGACTGGAAGATTTGCACAATGTTCACTAGGAGGCTCGTAGACTGATTGCCAAAATTATGCAAAAAATAGTTTGGACTGCCAGTGAGCTAACTGACTACTGAAGGTGCACAGAGCAGAGTCCAACATGGCCTGCTAAGGACTGAAACTGCACAATGTGCAGTTTTAGTCAACATGACTACAACCTGGGAAAACTTCATTGCACAATTATAGGGGCCAAATGAGGCACTTCCTCTCAGAATTACGTACAGCACACTCTGGGAGGCCAGCGTGAGGAAATATCTATGCAATTTCTGGGAACAAGGTAGGGCCTTCCATCCCATAAATGCGTAGTGCAAGCCGGGCCAATGCAATTCAGACCCGCCGACGGGTGACTGAAAACAGTAAGGACTGAATGCATGTGTGAAATTGGGTGCAAATATGAGTGAATGAACATGCATGCAATCATTGAGTGCATGATTCAATAAAATGGGAAAACAATGAAGTGTGTGAAGTGAGTCACTTCCACGGCGACTGTTAGTGCATAAACAATGTCATGCATGCAACAACAAGGAGATGCAATTAAAAAACTTGAAACAGTGCTTCTACAAGATAAAATGCATTAAAACGAAAACAAGCTTTCAATAAAACCAAGCAAACAACATTCAAACAAACCCAAACACAAAAAGCGATAGAAAAGCAGCAAAAGACATAAAAAGCAGACTTACTCGGAAAAAGGTGTGCTGAGTGTGCCAAAGGTTCCTAGATGTTATGGGGAATGCCAGAGCTCCAATATCGATTTGAAGAATGAGAAATGAAACGTCGAATAAATAATTTTGACAAGAAGGAGGCTTATGACGCACATGCCACAAATCTAGGAAAAAGTGATACTTAGTGGGAAGTTTCTAAAATGATTTTTGCATGTAACCCCCAACTCCAAAAAATAGATCCCTAAAATATAGGGATGTGTTTTTCTTTTTCTGGAAAAATTTGCCCATGCATGCAAAGTAAGATTTCTCAATTCTGTAGGAAATCGGTCAACTTGGGAGCACATGCAACAGACTGCAAACCTCTGGATGACTTCTGCACAGTTTTTGGGCTGAGTAGCCCTCGCTTCCCCTCAAGCTTTGCACAATTTCTGGACTGAAGCAAAGGCTTCCAGCCAAAACTGTACAAATTTGAGAGCAAGCCCAACGATGGGACACTCTATGTAATTTTCAAAGGGAAGGGAGTCTGCTTTCTTTGCACATTTCTGGAGAGCTATAGACTGTCTTGATGCTCTGCACAATTCTAGAGACCAAGCCTGGTTTCCCTCTAGTTCTGTGCAATTCTCTAAGTGAACACAAGAGTTGGTTGAAGACAAAGTCATAGGATGTTAGCTTGCGGGTGAAAGGCAAAAAGTTAGCAAACACAAGCTGATAAGCCAAGAAACTAAATTGGAAGCATATGTACCTGGGCAGTGCAAGACATGCTGCTAAGGATGGTTGGTAGGGAGGCTCCAAAACAAAGCTAAGGAAAAATTTTGGAGGGTGGCTGTAGCTGCTACAATAGGTCCCCAATAGCAATTTGAGAGTATAAAATTAAATATTTAAAGACAACCATCAAGAAATTGGTCAAGGAGAGGAAAGTGGATAATGCATCCAAAATTATCCAACATAAAACCTCCTTGAAAGGAACTTAAAAGAGAATAGAGCAAGACATTGTGTCAAAAGAACTTCTTCTCCAAGAATGGAAGGATTTTTAATAATATCATAAAGCCCTTAAAGAAGAGGAAGAGGTGTAGAATCTTGAATCCTACAACCTTCAACTTCAAGCTTGGGATATTAACACACAAATTTTTCATAATCAAGTAAAATATTTCCCATGGAAGAATAACATTGAAACCATTTTGGTAGATGCCACCTAGTTAATGAATTTGGAAAAACCAAGAAAGAAGTGGTCTCCCATTACAAAACGCTCTATTTTGAGCCACAGGTTTCAAATACAGTTGTCATTGTGTATATAATAGAGGGAATTATGCCATAGGTATCCATTACAAAACACTCTATTATGACCCACAGGTTCTGAATTTGATTTTTGTTGTGTATATAATAGAGGAAAATACTCCACAGAGGAAAACATAGACTTTCCGAAGGAAGTAACAAAAGAGGAAGTCAAAACACGTTTTCCCTATGTCGGAACAAAGCACTTGGCCTAGATGATTTCTCGACTCATTTCTACCCATTGTTTTAGGAGGTGATCAAGTTCAATTTAATAAGTAGATTGTGTGTTCAAAAAAATTGCATAGGGCTCCTACTTAGCCTTAACGCTCAGGGAGGTTAGTCTATCCTCTTTTGCTAGATTTTGGCCAATTTCTTTGTGCAACTTCTTATACAAAATAATCTCCAAAATTTTAGCGCAAAGATTGAGCCTATTCTCCCAAAACTCATCTTAGAAAATCAGGGAGCATTTGTTGGGTTAAAGGAAAATTATTGATCACATTGTGCTAGTGCTTCACTAATCCTCTTGTTTAGTTGGTTTTACATTTAATGTTGGATTTAGTGGGTCTCTGATCCTTTTGTTTGGTTGGTTTTGTATTTAAGTTAAGATTGAACTTTTTGAGCTAATTTTGTTGTTCTATCAAAACAAAATATAATTTAGCTTTTCCAAAATTTTGCGATGCCAATTTAACTCATTTCTAATTTAGAGTATTGTATGTAGCAAATATTTTTAAAAAATAAAAAATGTATTGCAACAAATAAAGGATGTATTTTGTTTTATAAGATAAAAAGAAAAATGTATATGCGTATTAAAAATTAAAATGCAATTTTTATATTATTATATGTCTTTTTTAAGGATTCTCAAATGTAATCTCTAATCATTACTATTATATTTGAGAATGGTTTTTCCTTACTTGTATTTAGTGTATTTGTAAGTTATCTTTGTATTTTTTAATAATTTAGACTCTTGTGTGTTAGTATTAAATTTGTTCTACTTCAAATAGGGTGGCAAGATAGTTTGAGGACATTCCCGATGGTATCATGATATGGAAGCAAACTAACCGTAAGAATATGAAATTAAGGTTATAAAAGGGCTCTTTAACATTGTCCACTGACCACTATTAGTTTAACATTGACCAATGAAATTTATAATGTTTATTTTTCAAAAAAAAATATTTTTTCAATGTTATTAAAAAATTAAATTTAAAATATTTTAATTATATATATATGAACCTTTTTTATAAAATGACATCCCACATAGCTAGGCCCCTTGGCACATTAGACTTTGAAGAGATACTCAACCTGTGAACGTCTTTGACCGGTCGATCCCTGACCTCCAATTACACATTAGAAACCATTATATTTCAAATGTTATTGTATATATATTTAGATGGTAAAAGAAACCCTAAAACACCTCTTAGTGATGAGCTCATGGATTGAGCAAAGCATAATTACAGAAAACCAATGCAATATGGTGCATGTCAACATTTCCATATATGTATTCTTCCACTTTAGTCTCATTGTTTCAACAAATTTAATTTCTAAGTGTTTACTTGCTTGATTCATTGTCTTCCCTATTAGCTTGTGGTTATCTATTTATCCTCGGTGCTTCTATGAAGGCATCTAATTGTCGGGACAAACTCACTAAATTTAGATAACCCACCCATGTCCTACTTGCAACCCTCTACTTTACCAATTCCTTCCCATTCCACCCCACCCCTAGCCTCCTAATTCCTTGTGCTTTTCACATCCTTGTTTCCTAAAACGCTACCTCTGCATCACTCTACATTCATCTACACTTCTATTGGCATGTATTTGCACCCTTTTGGTGCAAATGCTTGTATACTTTGTTTGGATCCTTTTGTAAACCTAAATAATTGAAGCTATGTTCCTTCTAGTCCATGGCTACAATTTCCCATGTTCACAAGAACTGAGTTTGAATCAATTAGATAGCATGTTCGACTTGTTAATTTCTCTAGGTGTATACTATGTCTAATGAGAATTATTTAATTCCTTTATTCATATTGTCTTTGCAAGGGGTTGTCATTGTTGGGTACAATTATTTACCCATTAATTGCATTTCCTATTGCGATGATATGAGATTACTATTTCTTAAACCTTTCTCCACATTTGAAGATGATAAATAATTCCACATGATGAACCTCGTCCTATGGTGAAGTTTTCTTGGTATGGATTTGATGAGGAAGAGATCTCAATGAAGAAATTGACAGAGAATTAGGAATTGCATCCTTAGACTACATGGAGTGCGAGGATTTAATCTTTAGTGGGGAAGAAGCACATTCTTCTTCTAATATTCACACAATATGAAAAACATGAAGATGATGAAGGAAATCAACATATATATTGGATCTTATGTAGGGAGCTCAATGTATTAGGTGGGATTTATTGTTATGGGTTTGATTTTAAGAAACTATATTTCAAGAAATATGTAAAGGGGATGAACTAATGAGTGGATAAAACAAAAGTTATGCATCAATATCCCATAGCTATATCATGAACTAATTTGATATTTGAAAGGAGTTTTGACTTTGTGTGGTTTCCCAAGAATCATCACATGAGCTATTGTCATGTTTTAAGAGACTAGTTGAATTATGACATCATATTGAAAAGCACTATGATGAAGGTTCTACCCACTCAACTGTTACATGAATGGTTGCACTGAAACTATATTTAGACACAACTTTTGTATACTTAAGGTAGGTACCTAGGGTATTCAATAGATAGGTCATTCCTTGTTTCATTTTCATGGTATTAGAGTTTGGTTTCTTAGAGATGATTTTTATTCATTTCAAAATTATGTTTAATTAGAATCCTAACCATTGCATGCCCTAAAATAGCTAGCTCTAGGTTGATATCTAACCCACATGAGTGTATCCCCTAATAGTTGGTTCCAATTGATAACCCATTTGGGGTACCCCTCTAAAACATTTTTTGGAAACTTGCATATAGTTAAGGAAGTGGTTGGTTGGAAGTCACTTCTTATGAATGTTTATTGACCCTCATAAAGGTGGTTAACAATAGTTTAATCTACGATATATTTTTTACAATGCTTCTTACCTTGGATCTAAATACATATTATAAAATAAATTGGTTGAAGTTGCATCAAATATAAGTCTATTTGGGATCAATAAAAAGCATTGGGTTATATTGATGTGTGAGTGTGAGTAATATATTGACTATGTTACTTTAAGTGCCAAGATAATTTGATGGCGCTTCATAATGCGATTTCATAAAGTGTTGGCCCAATCATTATGTTAACCAATGTTAATCTATGTAAAGGATATATATTTAGCTACATCTATCCTAATACCCTAAGATCGATATTTTAAGTAAACTAACATGATCAACCTACCTTGTACACCAATACAATGATTCCACGTTTACATTGTACTTGGAGGCACATTAGTCATAAGTCAATGAAACTTCAACTATGATGCTAACTAGATGAAAATGTCAACTACTTGCAAGTGGACCTATACTTCATCTAGCAAGTACATGTGTTTTCCTTGTTGTAGGCATCACTCTGTAAGGGTAGTCCGTGTTGTAAAACTTCAAAGGAAAATGAGTTTTAGTTGGATACCAAATGGCTTGATCAACCAACATTCATGGTGCACAATTCTTTTAGTGTTGACCCCCCATTAGGTCAAGGGATGTAAATTAAGACATCATTAAGCTATCCAAGCTCTACTATTATACCCAATACCTTTTTGAAATCTAACCCCAATTAGTGAAAACATGCACATTGCATATCAGAATGACTCCAGTTATATAACGATAAAAGATGTTGAGCAAGATGGCTCAGATGCTTTAATTAATGAAGTTGATGATGACTCCTCCAAAGATCAATTCTTATTCCACATCTTTTAGAAATGGGTTAAAGAATAAAATAGGTACAGATTTGAGGGACAAGTATACATACAAATTAGAAAAGTGGAAAACTAAAGACAACTAGACACCAAATGAAAGTAGAATATTATGCATGAGACTATGTGGTGAAAAGCATTATCCTTCTTCCTTGTGCTTTTCATTCCTTAAATATCTATTGCTAGACTTTTGCTTGACACAGTTCCAACTTTGTATAGGAGTAATGGCATCTTCATGAGGCCCCCTTCTTCCATACTTTCCTCACATAAATTGCATTTAAATAATGATATAGCCATAAAAGCATATGAAGCATTGCATGTCCTTGATATTGTATTTCATTTTCTCTATAAAATCATTACAAAATAAACTTAGTTTATTTTAAAAGTTTTGAAAAAATATATTTAAATTAATTTCATTGTGGTTTATAGCCCAAATTACTCCAAGAAGTTACCCATTCACAATGATTTAAATTAATAATAATAATAATAATAACGATAATCTAATTTTGATTTTTTAGTATAGCCAAACATCAAGTTATTGTATGAGATCCTCTTGTTTGTAAACAAAAAATTGCTTCTACATAACAATTTCATTATTTATATTACCAATGAGTATATATTCTACCGTTTCAAATTCAAATCTATATCTTACAAGGAGAAGATTTTTTTTTAATAAAGAAATCCACTCAAATAATACCTTATATTTAAAAAATATTCATAATTATATAAGATATGTAGAAAAACCACCCTACATTGATTAAAATTAATAAATAAAATGCCCATTATTCCAAAAAAACTAATCTTTCAGAGTAACCAAATATTATACTCTATTTCTAAAATATGAAATAACCAAATATTATAAACTCTATTTCTAAAATGTGAAATAACCAAATATTATAAACTCTATTTCTGAAATGTGAGGAATTCCATTCTCAACAAATGGCATTAATTCTTTACATGTAGAGGACCAAGAATTCCAGCTATAGGATAGTTAGAATCAACCCATGAATTATATGAATCAAATAATAAAAAGTATAGCGTTTAGTATTTTATAAAAATACCTCTCAAATAATTAAATTTGGGATTGAGAAGTAACCATAATAGTGATAGTATCATTCAGAAGGTAAAACAGAATGTCATTACATAGTTTTCCTGTACCCAAAGCAGAGCCTCCTCTACATAATCGATGAAAGAGTACGCCTGCCACGAAGGAAGTAGCAGATCATGGAAAACGTCCATATTCAAGAACCCCAAATTTGACATTAACCGGGCATTGAAATTTCTGAAAAATGGAGAACGATTTCATTAACCGAGCATTAAGAATACTGAAAAATGGATAACGATTGATGGTGACTTCAAATTTTGAAACAATAAGAACTTTTAACATGCCTTTGAGAAAAGACTAATTGTTCGAAGCTCCTGGGACTGTGTTGGGATTAAAGCTCCATTTTTAAACCTGCAAAAATCTGTAGAGTATCGAAAATTGAGTAATACATACTGGGAATATATTTAATCTTAAGAGGTCAAGAAAATTGTATAATAAGTAGCAACTTCATGATATCTCACACTTCCCACTGTAAACTAAAAACCAAAATGGTATATTTGAAAGGTGCCATAAAATTTAAAATATCATATATAAAATGGAAATTCAATTCAATACAATAGAAACAAATTAGCTAAAACTCCCACATGTTAATAAAATCAAATCAATTTTTTCCAAATCATCGCCGAATCTCAATGGTAATTTTAACAGAAAGCAATTAATTTCTTTTCCATTTCTGTGAAGCTAGTTTAATTTATAAATATCATGAAAGGAGAATAAATTTAACCAAATGTAAATTTACAGTTTATTTAATCAACTGTTGAAACAGCATCTAAATTTTATATTCGCGGTAATTATAAATAGATAATACATGGTAACAGAAATCTGTTTGAAATTTTGAAAATAAAAAATAAATATGTGATTGAAAGAATAATTATAAGATTGGAATATTTTGTACTTACAATTTTTACACACTAGAATGTCGAAGAATTTTGGTCATTTGATGTTATGGAATTTATATTTGGTGCATTTGTATGGCCAAGTAAATTGGATATACTTCTCCTTGTAGCAATTGTTTTTGCCATCAAATCTTCTTTGAGATTTTCCAGGACTATTACCACATCTCTCATAGTTGGCCGTTCATCAGGTGAATCTTTTGAACAAAGTAAACCAACTCGTAGCAAAGAAAGTAGACAATTGTGTATATTATCTTCTTCAAATCCAGCTCCATCCTGTGCACTAAACAGATTGTTGTCAATCACCTCCTTCACTTTGTTTGGAAATGCTAGGCTCACCCACTTGTGCATGTTTAGGTCTCCAATAAACATGTTGTTGGTTGGTCGTTTTCTGGTAAGCATTTCCAATAACATAATTCCATAGCTATAAACATCTCCTTTGGTAGAAACTCTCTCACCCAATCCATACTCTGCATTAAAGGAAACCTCAATAAATATTTATCTCACTAGTGTATACAAAATTGTTGATGAAAAATGACAATTAAAACTAATTTTAAAAAAATCCATACCTGGAGCAATGTAACCCATAGACCCTTTCAAAGTAAGTGTTGAAGTAAGTGAATCACCAAAGTCTGCACCAATCAATCTTGCAAGACCAAAATCTGTCACATGGCCTATCATGTCTTCATCCAACAACACATTGCTGGGTTTTATATCACAATGCACTACTTGCACATGAGAATAATGATGTAGATATTCAATGGCATAGGCCACATCAATGGCAATGTTTAGTAGTGTTTTTAATCCCAGGCCACACACTTCCTCATCATTGTTGTCATTTCTGTCATGATACAAATACTTCTCTAGGCTTCCGTTAGACATAAATTGGAACACTAAACCTTTGAAATGGAGGTTGGAGCAGGAGGTTATGATTCTCACCAAATTTCGATGTCGAATCTTTTGCAAGACACTACACTCTGCTTTGAAACTCTTCTCACCCTGGTCATTTTGCAATTGGAAAACTTTCACAGCAACAATTGTGCCATCACTCAAAATTCCTTTATAAACAGATCCAAAACTACTTGATCCCAACAAGTTGCTCCTGCTGAATCCATTGGTTGCTATGTGAAGCTCTTGAAATGAGATCCTTTTGTGCTCTAACTTTTGAAAAATGGATTCTGAGGAATCAAAGTTTTGCACATGTATATTCCGTCTCCAAAGGAACCCCAAAAGTAAGCAACATAGTATAAAAACAATAGCTCCACCCATCGGAAATAGAATTTTCTTCACAACTGCAAAATGACTTCTTGATGTTGGACATGCAGGTAACATGAATACTTTTGGTCCACAAAGGCCTGGATTCCCAATGAAGGACATGATAATTGTTTGATTTGCAAAAAATCCCGCTTTTGGGATTTCCCCTGTGAGATTGTTGAAAGACAAATTCAAACACTGAAGCATTTTCAGATTTTGAAGAGTCACTGGTATTGGACCTGATAAGGAGTTGAAAGAGAGATCTAGGTTCACAAGACTTAGTAAAGTTCCAAGTGAATCTGGAATAGAGCCTTGGAAGGCATTTCTAGATAAATTCAATGTTTGTAGTTCACTACAACTTCCAAGTGTAGGTGGAATGAGCCCAGTCAAGTGATTGGAGGAAATGTCTATAGCTTGAGCCATTGCAATTTTACTAATCTCCATGGGCAACGAGCCATTTAATAAATTCCATGACAAGTTCAAATAGAATTGTAGATTAGAAAGTTTAGCAATTTCTCGCGGAATGCTTCCAGTGAGCATATTGTGAGACAGGTCAAGCAATTCCAAATTTATATAGTTTCCTAAGATGGTAGGTATACTCCCTGATAACTTGTTGCCATGAAGTAAGAGTCTTCTTAGTTGTTTAGATGGTGGAAGGGAATTGGGAATCTTTCCAGTGAGTTTGTTTCTACTAATGTCCAAGAGACCAAGTCCTTGTAATTGTTCAAATTGATTGGAGATGTTACCTTCTAATTCATTGTTTCCTATGTCCAATCTTTCTAATTTTGTAAGGTTTCCAAATGGTGGAATGGTACCATTTAAAAAGTTTCCACTTAAATTTAGAAAGATTAGGCTACTAAGATTGCCAATATGTGGAGGAATATTTCCTTGTATTTTGTTGTTTGCTAATGAAAAGTAAGACAAATTAGTGGAAAGTCTCCCTATGGCAACGGGGAATACACCACTTAGTTTATTGTCACTCAAGTGCAATTTTCGTAGGTGAGAACAATTGGTAAGAGATACAAGAAAGGGCATGGTTGTGGTGCTACCACTGTCAAGCTCATTAATGTGCAAATCTAGTTTTTGAAGGAGGGATAGCTTACCCAACTCTAGTGGCACACTCCCAGTGAATTTGTTGTTGTTTAGAAATAGAAGTTGGAGTTTGGAACAATTGCCAAGAGAATTTGGTATGTTTCCACCAAGTTGATTTCCCCATAAAGAGAGGATGATTAAGTTGTGGAGCTTAACACCTAATTGTAATGGAATGGGTCCTCTAAATTTGTTTTCGTAAATTACCACGTAACTTAAAGTGGAGATATTGGACAATGATGTGGGAATGCTGCCAGACAATTCATTTGTATAAAGGACAAGATATTGCAGATGGGTGAGAAGGCCCAATTCTTGTGGAATGCTGCCAGTGAGGTGGTTGGTGGAAATTTCCAAGTCAGTCAAAGTGGAGATATTGGACAATGAAGGGGGAATGCTCCCAGACAATTCATTTGTATGAAGGTAAAGAATTTGCAGATGGGTGAGAAGGCCCAATTCTTGTGGAATGCTGCCAGTGAGGTGATTGTTGGAAATTTCCAACTGAGTCAAAGTGGAGATATTGGACAATGAAGGGGGAATGCTGCCAGACAATTCATTTGTGAAAAGGTAAAGAGTTCGCAGCTGGGTAAGAAGGCCCAGTTCTTGTGGAATGCTGCCAGTGAGGTGGTTGATGGAAATGTGAAGAACTTGCAGATGAGTCAGAAAACCTAGCTGTGGCGGAATAAGCCCAACGAAAGTGTTTATAGAAATATCTAAAACAATCAATGCTGAAAGGTTTCCTAAAGAAGAGGGAATGGTACCTGTTAGACTGTTTGCTCCCAAGTAAAGCTCTTGCAAATGTAAGAGAGAAGACAACTCCCCGGGGATATTTCCGCTCACATTGTTGTAGGAGAGGGCCAACGAAACCAAATTTCTGCAGCTGCTGAGTTGATGTGGTATATTTCCTTCCAATTGATTATGGGACAGCCAGAGCCACCTCAAACGAAAGAGGCGTCCGAATTGAGGTGGGATATGACCGTGGAGCTTATTGTGTGAAAGATTGAGTGAGCGTAGGAACGACAAATTGCCAAGAGAAGGGGAGATGGTGCCGCGTAGATCCATGAAATCGAGATCGATTGCGACGACTCTGTCTGGATGACGGCGGCCGCAAGTAATAGCAGTCCAGTTGCAAAGGGGGACTTTGGGGCTCCAATTGGCCAAGGAATTATGGGGATCGCTGGTAATGAGCTTTTTAAATGCCAACAGGGACTGTGCATCATCATGAAATGAATGCGCAGAGGAGAAAGGGAAAAGGAAGAGGAGAAAGAGCGCAGGCAAAGCGAAAGAGGGAGACGGCATGGCGATGGAAATGAAGGGCTTCCGTTGAAGTGGGTATGGGGATTGTGGCAACGAGTATTTATAAACGGCAAGGGGAGGCCCCTTAGCTTGAGGAGAGACACAGAATTTCAGTGGACAGGAAATCGTCCTGAGAGGTGTGGATGGAGTGAAGATAGGAAGTGGCGTACACACGTGGATTCATTCATTATTCCCTTAAGAGGTTATTCTTCGCAGTCTCGTGATTTGAAACGATTTATTTAGTGGTTATCCTTCGCAATCTTGAAATTTTGAAAATATTGAAACTTGATACTTTGAAAATACTTATCCCGTGGTTATCCTTCGCAGTCCTCATTATTTAATACTTTGACAATATTTGTTCAGTGGTTATCTTCGCAATCTTGAAACTTTGAAAATATTTATTAGATATTTGTTCGGTGGTTATTCTTCGCAGTCTCGTGATTTGAAAATATTTATTTAGTGGTTATCCTTCACAATCTTTGAAAATATTTATTAAATATTTGTTCAGTGGTTAGTCTTCGCAGTCTCGTGATTTGAAAATATTTATTTAGTGGTTATCCTTCGCAATCTTGAAACTTTAAAAATATTTATTAAGTAGTTATGCTTCGCAATCTTGAAACTTTGAAAATATTCATTAAGTGGTTATGGTTCGAAGTCTCATGATTTGATACTTTGAAAACATTTATTAAATGGTTATCCATCATTTGAGACATGTAACTATGTGTTGTGTTGAACACATTTAACTGTGACAAGAAGACTTGGCAAGAGAACTCAAAAGAACTTTGCGATATTTCGCAGTCGCCTTATTAGTCCCTGACCTTCGGGCTGGCAGGGACTATAGTAATCGGTTTTAACCGATAGCATTACTTTGACACAGAAATCCATGAACTTATTTCAGGTTAAACCAAAGTTTGCCAATACATTTTATTAAATTTTATGTTTGACAATACAGGCAGCCAATGGATGGAACGATCGTCTTATTTGGCCTCAATACGAGGTAGACGATCTGAAAACTTAGGGAAATATTCTGAAATCACTTGGTTAATTAGTAGAGCTTCCGCCTCCCTGAATTAATGCTACCTTTGGGATAGCATTAGTTGGCTAACATTAAATGTTAGCTGGCTAACATTACGAATAAGTGGGTATGGCGTAGGTTTATTAAAACGGAGGCGTGTCAATTTGCATGCTTCACTTGCATGGAAGCAGTGCGTGTCCTTCACGCTCAGCTTGGTAATTCTTCATATCCTCCTTGCGCTCCATCCTCCATCCTGCACTCCATCCTGCACCATAGCTCTCAGCTCTCGGCGGTGGCCTGCAATCAACACGTTCCTTCTGAGTTACAACTTTGTTATTCTGCAATCAAATACACAGTGAGTGAGTGATTACCTGAGGAAATTGGTTTCAGTGTTTCTTGCTCAGCGGCGAAACAAGCCCCGTAAGACAGAATTCTAAGCTATTTATTTAGATAGATAAAAAGAAATGAGAATTCTAAGCTATTTATTTAGATAGATAAAAAGAATCTTGTCATTTCGTGCAATCAAACTTACTTTGTTATTCTGGAATCAAATGGTATTCTGGAATCAAATGCTTTACTATATTATAAGGTTGTTTACAATACACAGTGAGTGAGTACCTGAGCAAATAGGTCTTACAGTCAATTCGTTCAGTTTTCGAATCCAGCTCTGACTGAGGTCGGCGTCCTGGGCTCTTCACTGCTTCACTGTTATACTAGAACGTTTATCTTCAGTCTGTCTGTACGTTTATCTTCAGTCTGTCTGTTTTAACTATAAGCCATTGCCATTTTGAATTCTGCAAAAAGTATTTCGAAATATCAAAATGAATTAACAACCTGCAAAAAAGTTTAAGAGCGACTACAGAACATACGATTTTGTAGTTACTCTAAATCATAAGTCCTGATCATCAACTTTCGGAGTTACAGCTTCATATCAACTTTCGGAGTTACAGCTTCATTGAGCTGCAATTTCCCAGAAATTTCTCCGCAAATCCTCTGAATTTGTACTTGAACATCCAAAAATTGCTTGATCCTCTCTTCCTTTTGCTGCCAAAGCTGTTCCAAAGCCGGTGTAACCGGAATTCTCCTTGGAATCCTTGCCATTCATTCCGCAGACTCAGTCTCTGATTCACATACAATGATACAATTCAATACACTTTCAAACGTTACATCAAAGAGAAAACGATGGAAAACTAATTGAGAGGTACTATATATGTTTCTATACCTTTCGTTGCATTGTAACGATGGCCGTCCCTGCAGAGTCCATGAGAACGACTTCGCCCCTGGAATCTGAAGGATAGTTGTCCACCCTAAACACAATGTTCCCTGTTGAATCGAACACACTGAGGCCATTGCAGTTGAAAACAAGAGATTAAGCGTTCTGCCAGCCTGCATGGGCATTTGAATGCATATTGACCAAGTGTCTTGCTTTGAGGGTTGTGGCTTTGCCAGGTGTCATCGGAGCGTGGAGTAGCAAGATGACGCTTTCTTGCATGGAGTCGCAGGTAACAAATTTCAAATGGTCAAAAGCAATAATAAAAGTATTAGTTAGGCAACATGCGGTAAAAGCTCATGTATTCTAGTAACTCTCCAACGACAAAGCTAGTTAATACATGGATAAGTATTTGAAACCATAGCTACCAAATTTATATAGACATGTATTTGAAACCATAGTTATCAAATTCGACAATTGTAAGGATGGCCGTCCCTGCAGAGTCCATGAGAACGACTTCGCCCCTGGACGCACTATAACTTTCCACAGAAAACATGATGATTTTGGTCATGGTAAGAAAAAATGTCTGCTAATATACTAATCAGAAAGTCACTTTTCCAGAGTTGCTGAAATAGCAATGACAGCATGTACTCAATATGGGAATCTGAGGCTTAATCACACTGGGATCTCAACCTGACATGAGTCTGTTTCTACGGAAAACAATACTTACAAGGCCATGAAAAGAGTGCTCGCCAAGTGCACAGAGAAGATTGGTGAGTTCAGCTCTGGAATCAGCCAGGGTCTGAAGTAATCGAGCCCTTGAGCGGGTGGCTTGATCAACTTTCCGCTTGTAGACATCTAAACATTCTTGCTCCAACTGAAGCAACATCCTATCTCGTTCCGCATCACTTTCTCCTACTTCGTCCCATATTTGCTGCATGCATTACCAATTATTCCTTGACCATCACTGAAATGTTGAAGATTAACTTTCAGGAAAATGCAGAGAGACAATTTTCTATCATAATAACAGGGGATCTAGAAACATTAACATCAACGAAAGCCATAGATATGAATTCAAAAGGAATTGCAGCTTTATGTGCGGACTTCTGTGACATTGATAGCAACCTTGCAGATAAGCCAGATTAACTGTAATGAAGCTTCTACATTATTTGAAGACGTTCTCCTTTCCTTTCAAAAAAATATTTTAATTTCGTAAAAGTTCCATCTTTATGCAAAATCCGTTCCATTGTGATCATGATATAAGCCTAGCGGAGCCACACAGTATGTATACACTAACAGTGCCCTTAAAGCCTAAAATAACAGTTAAGAAGGGAGGGGAAGGAAAGGCACCTGTAGCTCCTGCAGTAAGGAGCCACAGCTCGTTTCAACTATTAACGGGTTCTGCATTTCAGTAGGCGCGATCTGGTACTTGTCTTTAGAAATATATGATTGAATCTGAAGAGATCTTGGATGTTAGCACGAGCTACAGAAACCTGTTAAAAGCAGATCAAGATGCAAAGATCAGAAACTGAATCTAAAGCAGCAACCACTCCACATTGTATGCCATAGCTTATCATTACCTGCAGATTCCAGAGAAAATTTTTTCTTCCTTGTTAATAGTAATAATAATAATATATACTAAATCTCTTGAAAAACAGTGAAGATGGTCACTACAACTACTGATTTATCTGTCATCCGTAAGATTACACAATATACTCTTTACAATCTGAACTTCGTTTTCCCCCAGATGGAGATTGGAAGTTTGATCCTTATTACTTAAATCTTTGTGCACTTTTCGGCTACCGATCAACAAATTCAAGCAGTCAATGCCGGTCAATGCTCAAGAAATGTTAAAAACTGCCGAGCTCAGCTTTTGATCTTTCGCTTTTACTACCGACTTGGCCCTATGATCTTTAAGGCTACTGCTATCAAATCCACGGCAGCTGTGACAGTAAAGATACATAAAATACTAGCTAAATGCCTGTAAACACAGCACATCCAAATCTTACTCTTCATGCTTTTAGCCGATGAACGCATTCTTACTCTTCATGCTTTTAGCCGATGAACGCATGTACACATCTGCTAAACTCTTTCTGGAGATGAACAAAGATGGCGCCCTTCTAACGACGAACAATGGTTTTTGGGCATCCCGGAATTCTCCTTGGAATCCTTGCCATTCATTCCGCAGAGTCCATGAGAACGACTTCGCCCCTGGAATCTGAAGGATAGTTGTCCACCCTAAACACAATGTTCCCTGTTGAATCGAACACAGTGAGGCCATTGCAGTTGAAAACAAGAGATTAAGCGTTCTGCCAGCCTGCATGGGCATTTGAATGCATATTGACCAAGTGTCTTGCTTTGAGGGTTGTGGCGTTGCCAGGTGTCATCGGAGCGTGGAGTAGCAAGATGACGCTTTCTTGCATGGAGTCGCAGGTAACAAATTTCAAATGGTCAAAAGCAATAATAAAAGTATTAGTTAGGCAACATGCGGTAAAAGCTCATGTATTCTAGTAACTCTCCAACGACAAAGCTAGTTAATACATGGATAAGTATTTGAAACCATAGCTACCAAATTTATATAGACATGTATTTGAAACCATAGTTATTTGAAACCATAGCTACCAAATTTATATAGACATGTATTTGAAACCATAGTTATCAAATTCGACAATTGTAAGGATGGCCGTCCCTGCAGAGTCCATGAGAACGACTTCGCCCCTGGAATCTGAAGGATAGTTGTCCACCCTAAACACAATGTTCCCTGTTGAATCGAACACAGTGAGGCCATAACACAGTGAGGCCATAAGCCATTGCCATTTTGAATTCTGCAAAAAGTATTTCGACATATCAAAATGAATTAACAACCTGCAAAAAAGTTTAAGAGAGACGCATATAATAAAATCTGAAGAAACCGGGCCTATGCTCACCGAAACATCTTGTATGTATTCGAAGAGAAACAAAAACTAAATACAAACATACAGACAGATACAAACTTATAAATTGTTGAACAAGTCTGGGGAAACTCGAGTTTCCGCTTGACAAAATTGATTTGCTATACAACTGATTTGGCTTATTTTTTTCCATAATAGATTTCAGAAAGCAGAGGCAAAACTGAACGCATTCTTACTCTTCATGCTTTTAGCCGATGAACGCATTCTTACTCTTCATGCTTTTAGCCGATGAACGCATGTACACATCTGCTAAACTCTTTCTGGAGATGAACAATTATATGTTTCTATACCTTTCGTTGCATTGTAACGATGGCCGTCCCTGCAGAGTCCATGAGAACGACTTCGCCCCTATAGCTTAAGGTGCTTTCAGCTGCTCACAAGATCTTCCACTGCTCCAAATTCACTTGCAGACCACAGGTTCAATGCATGTTGTTCACAAAAGACTTCCAACTATGCTTCGCGAACAGGCGTCCAGACGGAGGAGGCAGCAACCGCCACGTTTCACTCATGGTTTAAGTTTCGCTCATGCTTTTACGGGCAGATAAGCTGCGGGCTGCGGCAGGGACTAGCTGCCCCGCAGCCCTTCTTGTTTATTTATTTACTGTTAAACCATTACCTTAATTATCTATAATCATGACTTGTCGTTGTGGTGAAGGTGCGAGTCCGCCCGGAGAAAGTGAAGATGGGAAAGACAAGGGAGGGATGAATGAATTGGATTAATTGAGGAAGGGGCAAGGGATGGATGAATAGATTGGATTAATTGAGGAGGAGGGCATGATGATTGCGAAAATTAGTGGGTTTTCCAAATATCAATGGAATGGTACAAATACAACGGAGGTCATTTTTATTTTTTTATTGTGATTAAATATTACCAGGATTTTATAAAATCATATCTAACAGAACTATGTCAATTAAAAAAATTATATTTAAAAATTTGTGAAGAGAAATAAAAATAAAAATAATAGGGAGTGTGGCGTGTGCGAGGAGGCATAATAAGAAGAGCTCCGTGATTGAGAGGCGAAGACGGAATCGCTAGAGCAATCAGTCTCAGAGTCATAGCTGTGTTGTGAAAGTGGAGAAAAATAATAGTAGTTTTTTATACTTATTTTCTATTGCATTTCAACATTT
>APFE031067113.1:34460-47629 GCA_000404065.3 Pinus taeda
TGTTTCTACTTGATGTTGCTCATGAATTTGATTATGCTTCCGCTTAATGTTTCGTAGAAGTAGAACAAGTATTATGCTTTAGGACATTGCATATATTGGTTTGTTCTACAGGTGAAATTTCTACACCATGCTCTTCCCTTAACTGTTTTGACATCAATTATCTCTTGCATCCATTATCCTTTCATTTAGAGGTAAATACATGAAATAACCATGACAATAACGAGTCATATAACCATGCTTATAGCCAACATTAAACCATGAAAATAACAATGAGATAACAACCATTAAATCCACATATTACTAAGTACCAAAGCAAGAGAACTTAGATTTTATTAAACATAGGAAAATTTGACCAGGATCAGGACTTCCACATACCACCCGATTGTAGACATGGCTAAACAAAACATTTATTTCAGCTAGTCAGCCTCATGCCATATTCCAAGCATGAATGTGGGATATCGTGGATAAACAAATCCAAAAAAAAAGCAAGGGAATCCAGAGGTTAAACTGCCTCTACTCTCACTAAACTGTGATCTCACCAAAACTGACACTGATATCACAAAAGCAAACTAAGCTAGGAATGCCTCCATACTCCTTCACTATCCTTAAGGAATTTTCTATCTCCTTGTCTCTCAAGCTTTACTACAATCCACACTGGATCACTAGGCCCTAAACCGAGACACTTGTCTCTCAGGATTTATAGAAATCCACACAAGATTGCTTGGCCCTAAACCAATACTCCACCCTCAGTCTTTACCATGTATCCTGCCAAAACCAGTCAAGGAATTCCTAGGCCTTTGGGATTTTCTTGAGACCACCTCTGCCCCAGATTCCGAAACCATCTGGAAATTCCAAAGCTCAAAAACGAGAAAACAATCCCATCACACCATTCCTATCCAGAAAAATGAAGTCTAGGCTGAAAACCATTGTCATAACCTGACAAAACCTTGCCACCCACAACAATAGAACCATACACCAACACGCAAATCCATGCATGTCAAAATCAACTATGAAATCATAGATGAAATATATTACTTGCAAGTATTCTTGCTGATACTTGATCATGCTCTTCCTTGCTTGATCCCCACTTTCCTTCCTTTCCTTTTTGTTTCTTTTCTTTCCTTACCTCAAGGCTAGAGTGCTCCAAGAAAACTCTAATTGTCCAAGAGTGAGAGAGAGAGAGAGAGAGAGAGAGAATATTGAGAGAGCTCCAAAGCTGAACTGACAAAAGGTACCAACTAATCCTGAGAAGCCTTTTTATCAATTAGGCTTTTATTTTCTTCATTTTCCATTATTTTCCTTCAATTTCTTCATCACATGCAACCTGTGACCTTTCACCTTCCTTTTCTCCTATTTTCCTTTATTTTTGTAAATAAATGTGCCAAAAATACTTTTTTTCCTTTTTAATGCCTTAGCCATTTCCTTTGCCAATTTCCCTTAGCCATAAACACATCCAGTGATGCCCACTAGGATATATCTACCCAACATTAAACTTAGAATAACTGTCGCTTAATCATGGTTGTATTTTTCCTTTATTAACTTTCATTACATGAACTTTTAACCAAGGGTTGTTACATAGAGAATATGTGTAAATAGAGAAGGTTAGAATCATTGGAGATTGTTTAATGGGTTGTAGATTCACAATATTAGTATTCACTCATTTCACCATAAGTAGATGAGGAAATGAGTATGTTTAAGATGTGCCCACCTTTGGTTGGTTATCAATCCCATTTCCACAAATCTAAAATGTCACATTTCAATAATAATTTTTGCCAACAATATCAACAATCCAATTAGATTCCAACATGCTAAGATTCAAGCCCTCAATAAATTTTCAATAATAAACCTTTCATTCACAGTTTTAGAAATAACATAATCGATATTTTGAAAACATCTAATTATAAACGGTTGCTAGCATGGGAGATTGGATGGCACGGTCTCGCAGCTCTGAAACCCTCGATGAGAAGGCTTAGGGATTCCCTCATCTTTTTCGTTGCAGTCACCTTTTATTCTCTCACCCTTCACTGCACCACTATCACTGCTACGGTTGACATCCTAACCATTATCTCCTATGTTGTCATCCTGCTACCCTACTTTCTCACGATGTCACTATTGATGTCTACAGAATGTCCGCAATGGATGTCGATGTGCTTGACTATTTGGAGGATCCAAACCCGAAGGGTCCATCTAGACAAGTCCCAAGTCTACGTCAGAGCAGACAGATAACAAGCCTCTAGGCACAGTATCTCCAACTTCGCAGGATTACTCTCACTGTCATTTCGACCCGGGACCCTCGTCGCACCCCATTCTGTCCGCTGACTTCTCCATTGGAACACTAGGTCTCAAGTGCCCTCCCCTCTCACTAGAAACCATAAAATATCTCATTTCTTGCATACCTTTGTCCCCTACCTTTGACTTCGTGCCTTTGTACACCCCCATCTGACTCCCCCTTTCATAAACCCTCACGTGATCAGACAAGACTCTATTTTCGCCTCCCCTCTACATCCGGCCATTTAACACTTCCCACCTCATTCCTTGGCTACTCTTGACCTCTATTCATCCCCATATGGGTATTTTGATACTCCTGTTGTTAAATCTTGCTCCAGAACCCCTCTATCTCGGTGACACGCATTGGGCTCACAGGACCCTCTTCGGGAACATCCCACTTCTCCATGGTCTGGAAAAGATCAGAAACAGAAGTGTGTCAAGGCCACTCGAAAGCAATTGGAGATCAACTTTGGGGTGGGTGTGTGCATGGGGGAGGTGGTGGAAACAAATAACTTGGTGCTGGTTGGTAGGGTTCAAGGATGTGCCTATACTGCTTGCAGATTACGATAATGGGTCATGGAAATTTTGGGGCATATGCTTACATAACTCCCAATTGTAACCACTTTGGCTTGAGGGTATTTCGCTCTAAGTTTTTCAAGAGAGGAACAAAAAACATGGGTCATATCATGATTTTGGCATATTGAGATGGCTACTGTCCTGCTAGAGCGCTGGAACCCTTTATTCGACCCTAAGTGTGAACAATTGGGAGTTGGACCAATCTGGGTCAGGTTACCAGGCCTCCCCCTACATTTCTAGTCTAAGGATGTTTTTACACGCATTGGGAATGTTCATGGAACATATCTAGTTTTTGAAAAGTCATATGAATCAACCGGTAACAAGACCAGGGCTTGAATATTAGTTTATTTGGATATCAAAGAAGGATTGGAGGAACATATTAATTTGCACTAGCAAAGATTCACATGAATTCAGCTCTTGGACTATGAAGGCGTGCCCTTCCACTGCCGGAGGTGTCATAAAGTGGGGCATCTATTCAAGGAATTCCCATTCGTTAAACCTGTCGTCTCCCCTACTAAAGCTCTGGAAGCAACTTCCACGGGAGAAGCATCTACTGCAGAAGAGCTGACTTCATGATCTCAAGGGACGTGTCACACTGTTTGCAAAGATGCTCAGGTCCGTATTTTGATTTCTCCCAGGCCTCCTTCACCACCTATGACGAGATCTTGGGCTGCAGTCACGGCTGCTCAATCATCGAGTACTTCTTCTCCCCTCTTCTATGAAATTCCTATTAATTCTATTGTTTTTATTATGCATCATCATGTTGCATTTTCATCCATCCCCGACATCACATCATCCCTGCTTTCATGCCCTTTGGACTTGAACCCTCCAATTATATCCACCACTCTACCTTCCATACATGATATTCTCTCCGACCCACCCCCAGAGATTCCTACATCCTCTTGGCATTCACACTCATAGAATCTCCGGTCTAGGGCATCCCTTCCACTCGATCTATCTAGGATTAGGCTAATTTCCCCTCCTAAATCCTCCAAGTCCACCAAAGGTAGACATTCCTTCATCTCCAAGGCAATCATCCAGGTTGGGGTGGATGTGGCTTTGGGAAGGAAATCCACACTCGAGAGGGTTCTTAGAGCATCGAATACCCTTGATTAGTGTCTATCATGAAATGGTTATCTTTTAATTGCAGGGGCCTAACAAGCCCTATGAAAAAATATGCCCTTAGAAGGTTGGTGGAATCTGAGACCATCGATATAATTTATCTTCAAGAAACCGTGGCCAATGCTGACTTGATCATCCCCATTCTTCATTCCCTGAAGTTGGGCTGGACTTTCCATGCTCATGATGCCATCAGAATATATGGAGGTATTGCCTTAGGTATCAATCTGTGCACCATTAAGATTATCTCCACCTGGGGTGGAGCTGGGTTTATTGGAATGGAGATTTTCTCCTCCAAATTAGGGATGGAGATCAGAATATTAAATATCTATGCCCCCTATCTCAAATGGGTTGATTTTTGGACTCATATGCTCAACTTATCCCTTGTAAATTCTAACAATCTTATCCTAGGAGGGGATTTGAATTTCTCTATTGGATATGGGGAATCCTAGGGCAATAATGACCATATTGATCCACTTTCAAACATCATGTCTCACCTCATGGAGAAGCACCAATTGATTGATATCGCCATGCACAAATTGATGCCTAATTGGCGTAATCGAAAAACTGGAGATGATGCATTAGCCAAGCGATTAGATCGCTTTCTCATAAAGGGACATTTGATTCAAGCTCTTCCTAATTATCGTTAGTGGGTTGGAATGGGTGGAATCTATGACCACACTCCTATCCTCCTTGAGCTCTTTGGGCCCGTTCCTAATCCTAGAGCTCCCTTCAAATTCAATTCCTCTTGGTTAATGAACCCTGACTACATCAATTTGGTCATGGATTTCTGGCATACCCACCCTCCATCCAGGGGGATATCTATAGCAGAGGGCTTCTATCAGAATTTACTCGAGATCAAGAGCCTTACTATTAAATGGGCCAAGGAAAAAAGGGACTGGGATGAATTAGCCTCTCTATCATTTAACAACAGATGGTGAATATGTTAGATGATAATGGAAGAGGGTTTATATTGGATGATGCTAAAACTCACCTCACTAACTTAGAGTTGTTGTGCACTAAGATGACTATTAGAAGCAACCTTAATACCTACATTAGTTATCAAACCAGGGTAAGTCTATTTATTTTAAGAGTGTTCAACATTGTCTATGTAAGTGAATTCAAAGGCTAATTCATAATGAAATGATTTAGAATCGTTGCAATGATTAATATCTAATTCTCGAAGTTCAATCCAAAACAAATATAAAGGAAAATCTTAAAGAATTTGCAAATCTATCTTAATCTATTGTGTAGAAAATTGAATCTAAATGCAAGTAAAAAGAATCACTCTTAGTAGATTGACTAGTATCAACAATAACTGATTCAGCAAGAAAGAAAGCTACAACAAATGAACAATAAGAAACTATTCAAAGTTTTAACTGAAAGCAATCAACTATAAACTCAAGATCTCTGATAACACTTCTTCAAAATGAACAACAATCAAATACTTAAACTAATATGATAAATTCATCAAAGATTAACACACAGCTGTAAATATAGAAAGATCTAGATTCTAGTTTGAATGGCAAAGGTAAATCGTAACAACCAATACTTACAAGAATCAGAATAATTCTAGTTTCATGAAATAACAGGAATAAACAATTACAAGAGTAAATAGAAATAAGTATGGCACAATTAAAGCAATAAATCTCTTATCGAGCAGGCCCAGAGTCTCCAGAATTCACTGTCGAAATATACTCAGAATGTGATTACAAGTCAAACACGGCATTTCTCATTAAACTCAATAAAGATACATCATCACCATAGTGAGAATACTCTATGTCAAAAGTGAATAGTTACAATCTCCGAATTCCTCACTAGCTTAACTTAGTTACATTCTACTTCGCCCATTGACTTTATATAATTAATGAGATATAAATGGATAGGAGTGAATCCTGAGGATCAGGAGATCTTGAGGATTTCACAACTGACAATCTGATTTCATTACAAAATAAACTCGATTCTCCTAGTCTTCTGCTATCCTTCATGAGCGAGACATTTGTCCTTTTCCTTTTCTTGGCTGCTGTTGTTCCATCGTTTGAACATCAATTGTTCAATTCATATTCCTGCATATAAAAATAGTGAAAGTTACCTTTAATGCCCAAAATTACCCAATTCATTAATGATTGATTTTTTCTAGCTTCTACAATCGTTTCTTCTAAATTATTTTCTAAAATGAAGATAAAATTAAAGATTAATTAAGCTAAGATGAGCATAAAACATACCTTTTCGATGGCCCAACATACTCCCCTGCTTACCTTATTGCATGTCATCATACAATCAGATGATTGAGGTGCAGTTGTATCAAAGAATAGGCAGGATAAAATTCTTCTTTATATAGCCTGAAACCATTTTTTTGTTTTAAGTATTGCAAAATCCTGGTTTATATGGTAATCTCGCAAATCATAATCATAGTAATACCCTTCAGGGGGGTACCAAATAATAGGACATCTGTAACGACATCCTATCTAGGTAGGAGCCATGCCTAGGACCATATTGTTGCACCTATTTAGGCGAGAGCAACAACTGCTTTAAAGTTTCTGTACCCAAATGGCTCCTGGTTCTTGACATTGTTAGTGGAGGTTTCCCATCTTTGCTTGCTACCAACAAAGCTTCTTCCTTAATGTCCTAAATGTATTCTCTTCTTTCCTGTATAATATATGTATGGAGTGGTCCCAATTTAGCCACAGCCTCCTTTTGTTGCATAAACCTTTTATGTTGGACCGAAAGATGTAAGGGTTTCATGGGTTCTCCTCTGACCCACAAATCTATACCTTGTTCCCTTTTCTAAAAAGTGTTATAGGCTTTAGCCCATTTAACATGATTGGTAGCAAAAGGGAGGAAAGTTTGGAATTGAATGTCCCCAATGAAGGGGCTAGGATTACTATCCAGTTCATCCTCCAAGAAGAAATTGTGTAGGTATAATTCACATAGAAGGAATTGTAATTTCTCATTTTTTTCCCTAAACCATTGGACAAATTCTAGAGTGGTCATGAATTTTGCTGACTTACCTACCCTAACAGCTTTAACTTTCAGCAATAGGTAGCTTTCTAACAAGAATAACGCATAATTAGTGGCAGGTGATCAACAAGACAAAGCATCAGAGTAAAGAGAAAAAATAGTTTCAATTTTTTCCTTGGCCTTCTGAAGCTTGGCTTGTGATTTCTCTAATTTCTTCTGCTCATCTTTGAAGCTAGAAGAAGTCTCATCTTCTGTTGCAGTAAGTTCATCAAATTTCTTCTGCAACTCCTGGTGTACCTGTAACGGTACTACTTCTTCCTTATGTTGAGCCAACTCCTATTGGATCTTTGTTAATTCATTTTGCAATTTCATGTTAACAGTTTCCATTACCAGAGGAACATAGTGAGGGGTTTCCTCTGTTTGAGTTTCACTATCATATGTTAGCACTAAATCAGTTTGAACAATAGCTTCAACTGTTTCTTGGGACATACAACAATCTTCTTGGGCATTCTCCTCAAAATCAGTTTGAACAACAACTTCGACTATTTCCTAGGGCATACAATAGTCTGCTTGGGCATTCTCCTCAGAATTGGTTTGGAAAGAAACATCTGTAGGAAAGTCCATTTGGGTCTCCATTGAGAAAACACAAGGAATTTCAGTCTGAGTCTCAATATTCGCGAAAGGACATTGTTCTGTTTCGGTCCCGATTGAACAAACACAAGAACTTTTAGTTTGATTCTCAATATCCTCTAAAGAACAATGTTATGTTTGGGTCCCTATAGTTTCCAATTCCACCTTTAGTTTCCGAGCCTTAACTGCTTCTTTTAACCACTCTCTCAATTGTTTGACTTTTTCTTTTGTTTCTTGTATTTCTTAATCAACTTCCTCAATATGTCCTTGTACGATTTTTTCTTCGAGGAGTTTCTAGTTGGAGCTGGCACAATCCTATTTATTTCAGGTTCATGAAGATCTATGCCAATATCAGGGTTATGTTCCAATGGAACAATATCTTCTGATTGATTCTCGTCTTCAAGTTCTTCTTCTACATGGGCTTCTTTCTCAGGGGATTCCAATGGAACAATATCTCATAAGTGATTTTTGCCTTCAAGGTCTTTTTCTGTATGGGCTTCTTTCTAAGGAACAATATCTCCTGATTGGTTGTTGTCCTCAAGGTCTTCTTTTGCATGGGCCTCTTTCTCATGGGACTCCATTACAACAATATCCCTAGTTGATTTTCATCACCAAGGATTTCTTCTGCATGGGCCTCTTTCTCAAGGGACTCATTCATAGAGGGAACTGATTCCCTATGATCCTCCAAATTATTAGAAGATGGAAAAGTTTCAGTATGGACAGAATTGCTAACAGAGGTGGACTGGTTAAGGGAATGATTTTTCCCTTAAGAGTTTCTAGATGGATCCTTTTCTTCACAGTATGTACCCATATTCTCCAATACTTGAGTCATTTCTTCCTCATATTCCTACAGAGAATCATCTTGCGGGCTTGGAGAGGGCATATGAGATGACCCTTCTTCTTCTGTTGGAATTGGGGTGCACTACTATGATTTTATCCTTGTAGAACGCCTATGTTTCGCTGGGCTATAGGCCAAAGAAGTATTCCTTCTTTTTCTTGCCCTTTTTGGACCCGTTACCTTTACTCTTTGTTGTTTGGTATCCGTGTCATCCATGTTTCTATCATATATCCCTGTCTATGCATCTGGGTTTCCTTCTAGTGGGGTTAAGGAAGGATTTACAAAGTTATCCCAAGTTAATTATTGTTGCGCCAATCCATGAATAATGATTAACTTAATTAGACTGATAACAGAATGTGGGTCTTTAGCCTTCCTAACCTGACTAGCAATATCATGCAATAAGAAATTTAACTAGATTGGGAAATTAATTGTAATTTTTTGTTTCAGAACAACTAACAGTTTGAGTTTTTGAGGTCTTACCACATCTTGATGTCCATCACAAGTGATGTACCTCTAAACAATGGTCATCGATTCCTCACATGGTTTCTTTAAAGATGTGGGGTGAATCCCTTTTCCTTTGCATACCAATTGTTCATTTGGGTCTTGGAATACTGCAACTGCACCTTGGAGGAGAACATGCTTATTAGTCCATCTTGTGCCTTCTGCTAGAAGTCCAAAGACTTTAGCTATAACTGCTTTAGAAACTATTATATTTCTACCCTTCACCGTCGTGCATCCATCCTGTAGATTTTGCAAGAATTCAAGTGATATTTCATCATGGGATCCTTGTAACTTGGCTAGGTACTGAAGCCATCCGACGCGCTCAAGAATTTCGTGAGCCTATTCTGATACTCAGAGTATTGTAGGTTCACTACGAATAGATTTTCCTCCCATGGTTGTTGTTTCTCAGTAGCTGGTTCACTTTGCACTTTTGCACGTGCTTCCTCACAAATTCTTAGTTTGGAACAACACAATAAACCATATACAAAATGTTAAAGCTATTAAAAGGGCAATGACATCGATTTAAAGTTGTTATTAAAAGGCGATGATGTTGTTTGTCACATCTACATTTTTTGGCACACTTAATAATTAATTCACATGCTATCCATAATGCCTACCTTCCCCCCTCCATGACCATAAAGCATGGGAAAAATGGAAAGGGCGTTGGGGATTCATAAATACAACCGGACAAAAATCAGAGCGGCGTAAATACAATAGCAAACGGTCAGACTAGTACAGGTCGCAAAGATTTGAAATGACTGTGAAAGGAATAAGATAGAAAATGGATCATTATGTGAAGAGATATTTTTCTTAGGTGGAAAAAAATGTGACAAAAGCATGACCAAGGGTAAATGATAACGACTGATTGCATCGATTGGTTAGACAATATTGATATAATGCATATAAAAGTATATTTTACCATGCACCTTGGTTAATTTAGTTATAAACGTTGTTCAAATGGTAAATTCACCTTTAGAAATGGATCAATAGGAAATAATAAGATAAGAATAATTGGCAATGTAACATAGAACTTCAATACCACAAGCAAAGCCACTGCTGCCAGCATGCATTCATAGCCTCGACAGGTTACTTTTTAACCCAAAATGAGCTAGAGCCCTCCATTTAGTATTTTGATGGTTTTCTTTTTTATTGCTATAAATAGACCACTATGATGGCATGGTAACCAGATAATCATAGTTCCATTCACCAGGATATAATAAAGTGATTAGGTCGGCTCATGATGAGACTCCTTGTCCTTCTGAAAGTTTTGACTATCTAGAAGGTCATTACCCTGGTGTGGTGGCCACAATGGAATGTCACTTGTTACATCCTTATGACCATGGTAGGTTTGGCTTGTGATGAGACCCCCTATCCTCTTCAAGATGATTTGTATTGTATTTTCATATTTCCATATTTCCATATTTTTATTATAAATAGGGGGAGGCTCATTTACTCCTTAAGAATTAGGGATGGTGTGAGAAGTAAAAAAATGCCAATGAAAGTTATGCTTTTATCCCTATATCATCATACCAAAGGGAATTATCAATTGAAATTGTGAAAGATAAACTAGTGTTGGCTTAGGGGGTCCTGACATAGGTCCAGAGTTAGTTGCACCAAACAAATCCCTACACTACTGGCCCTTTTGGCATCAATCCATGGTGCGTGGACTGAAGTCTCACCCGAAGTAGTATGTGGTGATGCTGGAACCAAGTTTCCGCACCCAAAGATCAATGTTATTTCTTCTTGAGGCCTGGATATGCCTCTGTGCAGATCGATAAGCTTTTATGGCTTATCACTATAGCTTCCCTTAATCAGCCCTTAGACCTTCGCGAAGGTCTATGACTGGATTTTTCGAACCCTGAATAGGCAGATTATCTACTTATGTGCATCTTATATTACCTCTAGATTGGTATTTACTTAGATCTACCAGAGTGTTTGATAACTTTAACAGACAACGTTAATATCTTCGCGTAAATAATTAACCTTAATTGTGCTTAGATAAACTACATATCAAGTAAAATCGTGTGTCAAATACATTGTTATTTCATAAAGGCAGCATTCATCATAGTATATATAGCAATCATACATAACAAAAGTAAAGAGATAAAACACAGGGATTTCCATAACAATCTCCTTTATTGATCTTCAGTGTAAGTTTACAGACTTAATACTTCCCTGTGCACTTAGCTGCAGGGGTCCGTGCAGTCAGCTGCAGACACTACTCTAGGTATCTGCTCACTCATTTGTGGAGCCTCTTCCTCCTCTAAGACTTATACTTCTGCGCTAAACTTCTTTCGTCATACACATAGACTACTTCCTCCTTTTCCTTGACTTAGACTCTTTAAGACAGACCTATTTATACAATTCCATTGTGCACGAACCATGGGTAGATCTCAAAAATCGACTCAAGTTTACATAAAATAGGGTAAAAAACCTTTTTGACTCTTAACTCTCTATGTGCTCCATGACCACAGCTTGTGGAGACTTTACATCTTTTTATATCAAAACTTGGGCTTTTGCCCCAAAACTGACCCAAGGGACCCCATCCCAACAACCAGCATGGTATTTAGATAGTGAATCATTTTATGATATGTCCAAAGACAAAATATTCAACCAACTATTATATAGATGAACCAGGTCAGTTTCAGAATAAAGATAACCATCAAAGGTTTTACAAGTCATAATGGTACTAATATTACTATTTTTCCTTTATCTTGGGCACATATTCCAAATCCAAAAAGATAGTTTTGATAAGAAAACATGGGACAAAAAAATGGAAGTTTGATTAAAAATGAATGGTGATGGAACAGTTATTGGTCTTAAGAAAAAGAAATCATAGTTGTTTGTTCTACCAAACAGCAGCTGTTCAATTGACTGAACAATAGTTGTTCAATGGATTGAAGATCAAACACACAAAAAATAAATCAAAGTTGTTCAATTGACTGAACAACAATTGTTCAATTGTTTGAACAACAACTGTTCAATTGATTGAACAACAAAACCCACAAAACAAGAAATCAAATTTGCTCAATTGAATAAACAACAAAACACACAAAAAAATAAATTGGAGTTCTTCAATTGATTGAACAACAGCTGTTCAATTGATTGAACATCAACTATTCAATTGGTTGAACAACAAACACACAAAAAGAAATAGGATTTGTTCAACTCAATGAACAATAGCTGTTCAATTGATTAAACAACAACTGTTCAATTGATTAAACAACAAACACACAAAAAAGAAATCAAAGTTGTTCAATTTGCCAGACAATAACTGTGTAGAATTTTCTCTACAAATTAGCTAGCTTACTGATATCATGTAGAAATTCACCTACAGATCAAACTGATATATGCAATGTACTAAACCATAATACTAGATCCACATCTACCATAAACTTTGCGGAAGCTAATCAACCATGAGCAACATCAAGCATGAACACATATCACTAATAAGAAGGAATTAATCACACATAAAACAGAAGAATTTACTTAGGGAAAGCACCAGCCTAAAACCCCATCTTTGTATTATCATACATAGGATTTATACAAAGCCTTAGCTCTCACACAGCTAGCCAGCTCTCAGTACAATCCTCACAGATGAAGGTGGAAACACATCAGAATTACAGAAAGCCTTAGCTCTCACAACTACCCAACTCTCACTGCAATCTTCCCGGATGCTCATAGGCAATCAAGACTTCTCCTAGGCCTTCTCCTCTGCCCTCCAAGCCTCCTATTTCCTTGCGCAGTTTTTCCTGGGTGATCCTCCTATTACCAAGTGTAACACTGATCTCTCACACTGATCTCACACCCTGTAAAACTGCACAATCCTCAAGGAACCTTAATCCTTTTGCTTGGATGATTTTTCTTTATAGGAAAAAATCCATCCAACTGATAGTACACTGTCCCTTCTCTGATCTCAACTGGGTCTCTGTCTGAACTGACATGCATGAGTTATCCATGAGTGAATCTTCAGTTATCTAAAATACAGTGGTTACATGCATGTAAGCATTAACTAGTTGAGCTCTCATTAATTTAAAAAACTGTTAAATTAATCTAACTAAACTTGACTCAGTTAACTGAGCCAACCAATTACAACTCAATATTACAACTCATCCTTATCTCTTTAACTGATGGATAAATTCATCAATTAATAGATAAACTGTTGCATGTGCTCACATAGACTTCAAGTTTGATTTTCCTTAACTAATTAACTCAAACTGAAATAAATTAATTAATATTCAAACTATTGGTAAGACCAAATTCAAATTTTACTTCC
>APFE031067113.1:50430-74107 GCA_000404065.3 Pinus taeda
AATTGGGCATTGCCCTAGACAATTTGTTTCCTTTCCCTTGTTGTCAAGTGTCTAGGAAACTTTCCTACCACTAGATAGTTTGATACATCTGGATACCATGGCATTTTAACTGCTATGACAAACAAATGTTCATCTAGAAACTGGTCATCCACTACCAGTGAATCATTTCTATTTGGAACCCGAGATAGAAAATCCACGACTAGGTTTTCTTTCCCTGGACGGTCTTTAATGGTGATATCAAACTCCTGCAAAAGTAACAACCAATGAGTCACTCGACCATTTTTAATTGGTTTGTTAGCTAAGTATCTAATGGTGGAATGATCAATATACATAAAAACTTGATAGCCAGTTACATAATGGTCTAAATTTGTTGATGGCATAATGACAGCTAAAAAATCCTTTTCTGTTATTGTATAATTAAGTTGAGCAGTAGTAAGATTTTTGCTGATATAATAAATAACATAAGGCTTTCTGTCCTCCTCTTGGTCGAGGACAGCGCCTATTGCTGCATCTGATGCTTTCGTAGAGATATGAAAGGGTAGTTCCCAGTTGGGTCCACGCAATACTGGTGTCGTCGAAACCAATTTCTTCAAATCTGTAAAAGAAGTGTCACATTTATCAGACCATTTAAATTCAACATTTCCCATTAAAGCATACAAAGGTGCATCGATTTGTGATTTTTTTAATATAAACCTACGATAGTAACCTGCATATCTAAGGAAGCTATGTACCTTCGTCTGAGTACAGGGTGCAGGTAGTAGGAGAATTACCTATATCTTCGTTGGATCTACCTGTATCCCAGCCGCAGAAATGTAGTGTCCTAGAAATATGCTTTATGTCATCATAATGTGACACTTGACATTACTTAAAGACAGGCTGGTGGAGATACATCATTCCAACACCTTTTCTAATGTCTATACCGCTTGGTCAAAGTCATCCCCAAACGGGGTAAAGTCATCCATGTAAACTTCAAGTCCTTCATTTATCAAATCAGTAAAAATACTGAGTATGGCCCTCTAAAGTGTAGCTGGGGCATTGCATAAACCAAATAGTAACACTCTGTAAGAAAACATGCCCCATGGGCAGGTAAAGGTGGTTTTGTCTGGGTCTTCAGGGTGATTCGGATCTGATTATAGCCACTGAAGCCATCCAGAAAGGAAAAGAATTGTTTTCCTGCTAGTTTATCAAGGACTTGATCAATAAATGGAAGAGGGAAGTGATCTTTCTGCGTGGATTGGTTCAATTCCCGATAATCCACATAGATCCACCACTTCCAATTTTTCTTGGGAACAATTACCAGTGGAGAGACCCACTTATTATCTGAAATGGGATAAATAAAATTCGTGTCTAGCAACTTTTGTAGTTCTTCTTGTACAATATCTTTGAGATGCAGATTTAATCTCCGTTGAGGTTGCCAAATAGGACGAGCATCATTTTCGGTGTAGATATGATGTGTACATAATTGTGGGTCTATGCCCTTCATGTATGGATAGTCCCAAGCAAAATCCCCCTTATATTTTTGTGGAACTTGAATGAGTTAGTTGTTTGGTCACTCTCCAGACTAACCATTGGTGTAAATCTTGCCTCGTTCATTTCAATAGGCTCGCTATTATGTACAGTGTTGTCGGGATATCTTGATCATCAGTATCTTTCAAAGGGTCTTCCAAGGCTTCATTGTCAAGAATTTATTTTAACATTTGACATTTAACATTAGTCATAGTGATTGGATGATTAATAAAAGTATTGATTACATCATCATCAGTCTGATTCTTGAACTCAAGCACCTCTGCTGTTGTAAGTGGTGAACGAATAGTTTTTTCTAGGTATGTGGGTGGTTGTTTATGTACTTTCACAATGGGAGGACCTGGTTTGGCAGGAGGATATAAAACAAGATTCTTTACAGCATCTCCCTTAGCAATGGTCATGCTGCCCTCATGAAAACCTATGTAAGCATTGACTATTTCCAGCCAAGGTCGACCCAAAATTAAAGGGTGCCCATCTAATTGACTTTTTTGGGTTATAACTAGAAAAACCACTGGGTACTCCCATGAATCAACGAAAACCGTAATGTCTTGTAAAGTTCCCTCTGGTTTTACCATCGAATGATCAACGAGTTCTAGCAGGGTGGTGGTTGGTTCCAGAGCTGTGATACCAAGTATCTCATAAGTTTCCGCGGTTAAGATGTTAATGGGTGCGTCTAAGTCAACTAGTGTGTTCGGAGAGGGGTGGCCATATATTTGGACTGTAACTTAGGGATTCCCTGGATCTTCATATTTTATCGGTGTTTCCCTACCCAAAAGTAAATAAAACAAGGCTCTTATTATATGGATAGTTGGCGAAGATTTTATTTTCCTCACAGGATTTTTTACACATAGTTCTTTAATCATTTTAGCATAAATAGGAATATCTTGAATGGCCTGGAGGAGAGGGATTTTAATGCAAATATTTTTGAGTTCCCCTAAGGGATCAAAGTCTGGATAAACAATTGGTTTAGGTATTGTTAATCTTTCAGGGAATGGGGGAGAAGTAATTACAGTTTTTTCAGGATTTTTCTGCTCAGCTGGGCCTTCTCCCTATTTTATTTATGTGTCAGTCACAATCGATGGTATATTTACAGGTGGTGTTTCTAACTCATTTGGTGGCTTCTCTTTGTCTTCCTCAGGAGTGATAATGCATCCTGACCTTAGCCTAATTTAATTTCATTCTTTTTGTTTGGTCTCAAGGTCTAAGTTTTCAACAATTTGCACCAGCTGAACCGGTTTGTTATTGGGGTTTGGATTTGGTTGAGCTAGTAGTTGGGGATGTAGAAGGGGCTAAGGATTTTGTTGTAATGGATATGGGGTTGATAATGTAGGTTGAGGTTGAGGAACTATCCCCATAGCCATATTGGTTATCCCTAGAGGTCGCTGCCAATTTGGAGACCAATTCAAATTTTGTGAAGTAGAGGCAAGCCACTGGGATGGGTATGGATTATTTTTCCAAAAAGGAGTAAAAGGAGAATTCGGCCAAACATTACTTGGAAAGGAATAAGTTGGAAAAGATGACATAGGAAATGGTTGGTACTTCCAAGTCGAGAAAGGTGATTGACCTTGCCATGCTATTCCAGAATTATGCTACTAATTAAATGACGAAGAAGGAAAGAATTGAGATGGGTCTTGTGACATACGTGTGGATTGGCCTTGCCATTGTCGACGTTGGTTCATTAAGTATACTGGTTCTATCTCTTCTTATACTTCTTTAAAAATTCTTTCATCCCTTGAAGTGATGGGCACTTCTTGGTGGCATGATCCTTGGTGTAGATAGTGCATGTCTGGGCCATGTCCAATGGGCACTCCCATTGATTGTGCTTCTTTCGATAGCGTGGGAAAAAACCGACCAAATTCTATTCTGCTAAGGCTTGTTTCTGTTTGGCCTATAGGACATCCAACTATGTCGTAAGGGTGCCTATGATGTATGTCTTGAAGTCCTCTAGGAGGTTACCGATTTTCATTCTTATTACGCCTCTACTAGGCAGTTTGCTTCCTCTAATCATAGGATCTTGGCTTCCTGACCTGGTGCGTGTGCTACCTCGCGAACACCTGATACACAAGCAAACAATTTCATCGTAATCCTGTTGAGGAATGTCTCGCTTCCCCATCAAATTTAAAGTTTCTATCTGTTATCACCCTAAAATTTTTGTTTCTAAACTTTGGAAAGTTTTCCTTGTTTCTAGTCATAGTCTTATAATAGGTTTTGAGTCATCTCATCTCAATAATGTCATTCTCTTTTCCAAATAAATTTTGACAGCCTCATTCCATGTCCTAGAACCCTCACCATGTGTTTGGAAGCCATTTCTCACATCATTTTGAAAAAAATTTGAAATTAGCTACAAATCCACGTTTTCGAAGCGTAGACAGTGTAAAAAGCCTATTTTGTGCTACGAAATCACTGAACTAGGAGTTTTCGTAGCACGCTACGAAACCACTGAAAAAGCCTGTTTCAGCATAAAAGACTTTGTTTTCTGCTTTTACTAGTCAACTTCCAGAAGGATTCCTGAGCAGCTGAGAACTCAATTTTGAAAAATAAAAGAGGCTTTCCTTCCTAACATACTGAACTACAAAACCCCTTTCATTTTCTTCAAATTCACTATGAGGTGGGAGAATTTATTGGCTAAACTTGCGCTATGAAACTGTTGAAAGTCAAGATTTGTCTTCTAGTTTTAGTAGTCTTTTTCAAGATCAGTTTCTGGTCACCGGAAAAGGGATTTTGGAATTCGGAAGGAGGTTTCTCTTCATAAACTCTCTAGATACAATAACCTATCTCATTTTCTTCATAAGTATTATCATTTGGGAGATACTAAGCTTTCTTTAAAACCCTAATTTCAGAGAACAGATTTTTCTTGTATTACATGTGTTTTTCAAGGACAGATTCTGGACAGCTGGAGAAGTTTGTTTAAAAACCAAGAGTGGTTTTTGTTCTAGGCAGCATGTACTACCAAAACCTCCTTCAGTTTCGTAAAATATGACATGGATGAGAAGATAAAGGCTCTGTCCCATGTGCTAAGTTTCAAAGATCCTAAACCTAAAAACACGGAAACATGTTCCCTAATTTCTAGGGTTTATCATCAGCAGTAAGGTGACAACGTGAGAGGCTTCATCAAATTCGAACTGATGAGGTTGCAACTATCAAATAATGCATTCAATGTTTAGTTAAGGTGGTTTAGTCATAATAAGGAATTAAACTCCTAGTTGTATTAGGTCTCTAGGACTGTTAGTTAATAGCTAGTTGTAATTAATAGTTTGTTTTAGGTATGAGTAGGTGTCAAATCAAGCAAATTCAAATTCTCTTGATGAAGGATCATGGAATCCTTATTGTAAAAGCTATATATGAATCAAGAGATGAAATTAGAGGGGGTTGGAAATTTTCAAAGAAATATGCACATTGTGTTATTGTATATGACTGTATGTTTTCAGGATTAGTACAAAAAGTTGGTTTCACTACTCAGCATTCAGAAAGGGTTTTAATGTTTGATTTTCCTCATGGCTTCCTTCATATACTTACTTGCAGTGGTATAGACACATGTTACTTAGAATTCATTGATGGTGCTCTAACTTCCTTCATGTGTTTTTCGGTTGTGTTCTTTACATTATATCTCTGTTTTGCTTTTATGTTAAAACCCTCTATTGCCTGACTTCCATGTGAAATTGATCTTACTGTTGTATTGAATCACACTTTGACTCCATAGCCCAATGGAAGTTTGTTAATTGGTATTTCAACCATTATTTTTGTTCGAATTTTCCAAAGAGTTAGCCATCTAATCTTCAAAGTGAAATCTTTAACCCAATGAGAGAGCCCTCTGAGGTTGAGGAGGCTAAGCCTCAGCCAAAAGTTTGGTTTGAAATAGTTACTCAAAGTCTTCCTAATCAGAAACCTATCAGGGGTTGATTTTATGTTAACATTTTGGTGCGTCTGCCAGGAGTCTGAAGATTAATCATTCCTGAAATAAAGAAGCTGAACTTCTGAAGGTAGCAGGTGCTCAGAAATCTTTTTGACACTGCAAAACTACCTTGGTGACTCCATTGTTGAATAGTTCACAATTCATATATTCATGGTGATTCCACTGGAGTTACAAAGAACTCAGATGCTACCATTATTATTTCAAGTTATGCATGCATAAATTTTTCAGGAATTCATGGTTTCCCAAATCATTTTCCCAAGGATACATATTTTCTAAGGAATGTTCCAAAATTCAATGGAGAAGATTTGAGTTTAACAATGAAGCATATATCAGATTTCTGTGATTTTACCGAGTTTCTTAGAGTCAAACATGAGGATATTTGCATTATGTTGTTCTATGATTCATTTCAAGGAAAATGTAAACAGTGGATTGAAAGCTTTCCTGCCAAATCTATCAAGTCATTTTCAGACTTTTGGCTTATGTTTTTGGAGGAACGGATAAATAGATCAGATTTGGTGGCAAACTCTCCTTTAATTCAAGGTTTCAAACAATGGAATGATGATCATATTAATGAAGAAATAGATGAAAATTTTTCTTTGTCCTTATCTTCTTATCTAAAATCATTTGAGTGCAAGACAAAAGATAAGATGAATTTTTTGGATGAAGTTGCTAAGAACATTGAGAAAGACATTGAAGGTTTACAAGGTAAAATTCAATCATATAGTCTTCATGATCATGATCATACTTTTCAAAAGCTTTCTATGGTAGAATACAAAGAGAGGGTGTTGATTCCTTTCTCTTTTGAGATTGACAAAGAATACATTATTTTTGAAAATCAATTTGAGAAGCAGTTTGAGAGCACACAGCTAAATCCTTATGCAGATGATCAAAGTATTGGTGAGTTGTCCAAAGTTGCAGAATATCACAAGAAACATCAAACTCACCATGTGTTTTTTGACCCTATAGCTGACTACATGGAAAATATTTACTATTCAGGCTTCCATGTATATTTTCATCTTGAAGAACAATTACAACTCATGCTGCTTTGGTTATTTCAGTATCTGGTTTATTTTTGCTTCAATCACAGTCAAAAAATTCAAGTGTCAGATCAAATCGATGACAAGTTTCAATGGAAGTTTCATGTTCCTTGAGCTACAAGTGGAGATTGCAGGTGATAGGGTAGGTAGGAATGTGCAAATAAGCGTAGGGTAGGTAGACTGAGCATTTTTTCAGTAGGTGCAATTTGAATTCCTCTTATAGAAATCATTAAAGGCTTGAGGAGAAGATTTGGCAGAAGCTCAGAGTTTTATTCTAGAGGATGGATAGTGGCACTGGAGCTATAGGTTCTTAGTGTACCACAAGGGCACACTATCCCTAGTGGAGCCACGTTATCACCCTAAAATTTTTGTTTCTAAAATTTGGAAAGTTTTCCTTGTTTCTAGTCATAGTCTTATAATAGGTTTTGAGTCATCTCATCTCAATAGTGCCATTCTCTTTTCCAAATAAAGTTTGATAGCCTCATTCCATGTCCTAGAAGCCTCACCATGTGTTTAGAAGCCATACCTCACATCATTTTGAAGAAATTTTGAAATTAGCTATGAATCCACGTTTTTGTAACGTAGACAGTGTAAAAATCCTGTTTTGCACTACGAAATCACTGAACTACGAGTTTTCGTAGTGCGCTATGAAACCACTAAAAGAGCCTGTTTCAACATAAAATACTCTATTTTCGGCTTCTACTAGTCAACTTCCAAAAGGGTTCCTGAGCAGCTGAGAGCTCAATTTTCAAAACTAAAAGATAATTTCCTTCATAACATACTGAACTACAAAAACCTCTTTCAGTTTCTTCAAACTCGCTATGAGGTGGGAGAAATTTATGGTTAAACTTGCACTACGAAACTGCTGAAAGTCAAGCTTTGTCTTCTAGTTTTAGCAGTCTTTTTCAAGATCAGTTTCTGGTCACAGGAAAAGGTATTTTGGAATTCTGAAGGAGATTTCTCTTCATCAACTCTCTAGATACAATAACCTTTCTCACTTTCTTCATAAGGGTTATCAGTTGGGAGATACTAAGCTTTCTTTCAAACCCTAATTTCAGAGAATAGATTTTTCCTGTTTTACACGTGTTTTTCAAGGACAGATTCTGGACAGCTGGAGAAGTATTTTTAAAAGCCCAAAGTGGTTTTGTTATATAAAGAATGTAATACAAAAACCTCCTTCAGTTTCATAAAATTTGTCATGGATGAGAAGATAAAGGCTTTGTCCCATGTGCTAATTTTCAAAGATCCTAAACCTAAAAATAGGGAAACATTTTCCCTAATTTCTAGGGTTTATCATTAGCAGTAAGGTGACAACGTGGGAGGATTCATCAAACTTGACCTCATGAGGTTGCAGGTGTAAAAGAATGCATTCAACGTTTAGTTAAGATGGTTTATTCATAATAAGGAGTTACACTCCTAGTTGTATTAGGTCTCTAGGACTGTTAGTTAACAACTAGTTGTAATTAATAGTTTGTTTTAGGTATGAGTAGGTGTCAGATCAAGCAAATTCGAATTCTCTTGATGAAGGATCATGGAATCCTTATTGTAAAAGCTATATATGAAGCAAAAGATGAAATTAGAGGGGGTTGGCAATTTTGAAAGAAACAAGCACATTGTGTTATTGTATGTGACTGTATGTTTTTAGGATTAATACAAAGAGTTGGTTTCACTACTCAGGATTCAGAAAGGGTTTTAATGTTTGACTTTCCTCATGGCTTCCTTCATATACTTACTTGCAGTGGTATAGACACATGTTACTTAGAATTCATTGATGGTGCTCTAACTTCCTTCATGTGTTTGTAGATTGTGTTCTTTACATTATATCTTTGTTTTGCTTTTATGTTAAAACCCTCTATGCCCTGACTTCCACGTGAAATTGATCTTACTATTGTATTGAAACACACTTTGACTCCATAGCCCATTGGAAGTTTGTTAATTGGTATTTCAACCATTTATACGTTGTTGTTCGAAGTTTCCATAGAGTTAGCTGTCTAATCTTCAAAGTAAAATCTTTAACCTAGTCAGAGAGCCCTCTCAGGTTGAGGAGGCTAAGCCTCAGCCAAAAGTTTCGTTTGAAATACTTACTCAAAGTATTCCTGATCAACAGCCTATCAAGGGTTTATTTTGTGATAACACTATCCATTCTTCTTTCATTCCTTTAATTAAGATGGCTTTTAGGACTTCTTTTGGAAATGTGGAGTGAGGGGACCTCTACAAATTGTAGTGAAACCATTCAACATATTCCTCTAGAGTTTCATTATCCTTCGTAGACATTTTAAAGATTTGTCCTACAATAGTCCTAATATTTTGTGAGAAAAGAAGTTTTCATGTGATCCCAAGAGTTAATAGTTCATCCACCTAAACCGATGAACCACCGCAAAGCTCCTCCTTTTAGAGTAGAAAGGAACAACTTCAATTTTTTAGGATCGATGGTATAATCATATCTTCTACATAGGATTTCAAACTCAAATAATAAGGCATTCGGATCCTCATTGGTCATCCCATGAAAGGCTGGGAGGTTTTGCAAGGGAATAGCTTTCATTGGGGCGTTGGCTACTGGATCGACTATGGGATATTCCAACATCGAGGTATGACCTTGAGGTTTTTGATTCACCATTTGGTCGAAAATGTGCCAATATCCTTCAGGGACTTCAGGGCGTGCTATTTGAGTAATTGGAGTATTCTCAATCCAAGGTGGTTTTACAACACTGCTCAGATCTAGGATCAGAGGAGATCCTAGCTCAGACAACTGTGGCTTTGCCTTAGCAGCTCCACTAGTTTCTCCCTCTCCTCTTAAATTGCACGATTTTCCCTCTTATGAAGGATCAAAATGTAAATTTTTGGTAACCTGAAAGCTCTATTCAGATCCTCTAGTTTGGCTATGAATCTCAACATAGGCTATAGATGGTGAGCCTGCTGCCTAAGGGATCACAGTAGGGTTTTTTCCAGATATAGTTCAGGGTCTACTTATGCCTAAGATTCTTCTTTTCTTACGATTTTGTCTATAAAAGTTGATCTTCGAAGGTTCACCGATCCATTTGGTTTTGTGGATTTGGGTGGGGTGTTCTGATATTTTTCTATCTTTTTATTCCTAGTCATTCATAAAAAATGCCTACTCCTATTTAACCTCTATGCATTTGCTGAAAAGAGGGCTGATGAGCAAGCACTTTAATTGTTGGTTACACAGGTTCTTACCTCCCATTTTTAAAACCCAATTCTTTTACAGCAAGAAAAATAAAAGGAAATCACATTGAAACACTCTCCCCGGAAATGACGCCAAAATGTTGGTGCACTAAGATGACTATTAAAAGCAACCTTAATACCTACATTAGTTAGCAAACTAGGGTAAGTCTATTTATTTCAAGAGTGTTCAACATTTTCTATGCAAGTGAATTTAGAGGCAAATTCATAATCAAATTGTTTAGAATCATTGCAATGATTAATATCTAATTCTCGAAGTTCAATCCAAAACAAATCTAAAGGCAAACCTTAAAGCATTTGAAAATCTATCTTAATCTATTGTGCAGAAAACTGAATCTGAATGCAAGTAAAAAGAATCACTCTTAGCAGATTGACTAGTATCAACAATAATTCATTCAGTAAGAAAGAAATCTATAGCAAATGAACATCAAGCAACTATTCAAACTTTTAACTGAAAGAAATCAACTGTAAACTCAGGATCTCTAATAACACTACTTTAGAATGAAAAACAATAAAATACTTAAACTAATCTGATAAATTCATCAAATATTAACAAACAACTATAAACATAGCAAGATCTAGATTCTAGTTTGAATGGCAAAGGTAAATCGTAACAATCAATACTTACAACAATCAGAATAATTCTAATTTCATGAAATAACAGGAATAAAAAATTGCGGGAGTAAACAAAAATAAGTATGGCATAATTAAAGCAGTAAATCCCTATCCAACAGGCCTAGAGTCTCTAGAAGTCACTGCCGAAAGATACTCAGAATTGGATTACAAGTCAAACACGGTCTTTCTCATTAAACTCAATAAAGATACAACATCACTATAGTGAGAATACTCTATGTCAAAAGTGAATAGTTACAATCTCTCAATTCCTCAATAGCTTAACTTAGTTGCATTCTACATTGCCCATCAACTTTAAATAATTAATGAGAGATAAACAGATAGGAGTGAATCCTCAGGAACAAGATATCCTGAGGATTTTGCAACCAAAAATCTGATTTCATTACAAAATAAACTCGATTCTCCTAGTCTTCCGCTAGCCTTCATGAGCGAGACATTTTTACTTTTCCTTTTCTTGGTCACTGTCATTCCTTCATTTGAACAACAATCATTAAATTCATATTCCTGCATATAAAAGTAGCGAAAGTTAGCTTTAATGCCCAAAATTACCCAATTCGTTAATGATTGATTTTATCCAACTTCTACAATCATTTCTTCTAAATTATTTTCTAAAATGAAGATAAAATGAATGATTAATTAAGCTAAGATGAGGATAAAACATACCTTTTCCATGGCCCAAAAAGAGTAACACATAGCCAAGATTCTAAAATACCGTGAGGCAACTTGGAGACTTAGGAGTAGGGCCATATGGTTAAAGGCTGGAGATGATAATACTAAAATTTTCCACAATTTTTCGAAAGGACAGAGGGCCAAGAACACTATCTGGAAAATTCCCACTAGAGATGGACAATTTGCCACCTCTTTTCACCAGATGGCCCACCTAGGGAATTCACACTTCCGAAAGTTGTTCAAGGCCCCCCCTGGGGCATCATTAGCTGAAATTGTTTGCATAACAGGGTTATTCCCTCGTTATGTTGATCAAGAAGACTATGAGGATCTTGTCAAAGCTGTTTCCATGGGTGAATTAGAGGGAACTATTAAATGTTTTAAAAAATATAAGAACCCTGGGTCGGATGGGTGGACAATTGAATTCTATATTTCCTTTTTTGATATCATTGGACAAGATCTGCTCAATGTGGTAGAGGAATGTAGACTTACTGGTCATATGTGTGGGGCTATCAACTCCAATTTATTGCCCTTATTCCCAAGGTGGATTCACCCAACTCATTTGATGACTTCAGGCCCATCTCTCTTTGCAACTGCCTCTACAAAATCATTGCTAAGATTATCACCAACCGTCTTAATCCCATTATGTCTAATCATATTCTTCCTGAACAATTGACAAATACATGAAGCAGTTGGCACTGCTCAAGAGGTCCTCCACTCTCTCAAGATGAAGAAGCTCAAAGGGACCATTCTCAAGATTGAATTATATATGGCTTTCAACAAGGTTAGCTAGTTATACATTAGAATGATCCTCACTCACTTAGGTTTTCCCTTATCATTTATCACCTGGACCATGAGCTTTGTTATAACTGCTTCTTTCATTGTTCTCATAAATGGCTCCACCTCCTATTTCTTTCATGCAGAGTGTGGGTTGAGGCAAGGATGCCCTCTGTCCCCTCTCTTATTTCTCCATGTTATGAAAGGGCTCAACCAACTCATTCACCAGGCCAGAAGGGAGGGGTGAATACTTGGTCTAAATATCACTAATCACTATACTATTACGCACCTCATTTTTCTGGATGTTGTGATTATTATTCTAAATGGGAGCATCCAAGACTTCATTGCTTTCCATGATATCGTGTTACTTTTTTTAGCTGCTATAGTTATGGAGCCCAATAGGATGAAATCCGTTATTACTTTCTCTGCCTTCTCAATTTAGGATATGCAGACAGCCTCTCATAAATTCCCCTATCCATGTTTACAATTGGAGGCTGGACTTAAATATCTTGGCTTCCGGATTAAAACTAATGGTTACAATATTGCAGATTGGTCATGGCTGGTGGCCAAGATCGAAAAGAGGCTACTCAACTAGAACCATAGATTTATATAAAGGGCAGGGAGACTGGTACTCATCAAATCGGTACTGAAGGCAACGTCGGTGTATTGGATGTCATTAGCATGGATCCCTAAAGGAATCCTTGCTCGGATTCAAAAATTGTGTTGTAGATTCCTTTGGAAGGGACATAAGGAAGGGAAACCTTTTGCATTGGTTGGATGGACCCAAATTGCTCTACCAAAGAAGTGGGGGGGATAGGGCTTGAAAGAACTACCATCCTTCACCCACGCTCTAGCTGGTAACACTTTAGGATCTTGGAACACATCCTTGTATGCATGTAACAACTCCTCAAGTTTTTGTTTTCGTTTATTAGTACACCCCTCCAGGGATGCCTTGCCTCTTATTGACTCCTCTTCAAACTAACTTTCTCTCAAAAACAATAAAACATACTTCTTGCTAGAACTGATCAATTTCTTGGCTTGGTTGGCACTTGCGAGTGAAATTTCTGACTTTCCTTTATGCACGTTGATGATAAAAAAAATTCCACCCTTGATGAGCAGGTAATAGTTAGATCTCCTCATGAATATTTCATTATGCATGTACATGTATGGACTCCCAAACATGACTCCACATACATCAAGGGGAACCACATACATATCTACTTCATAAAAAAATCAACACTGATAGCAAATATAGTTTTTCACCATTTTGTTACCTTTAGCTCTACATCCTTATTTACCCATCCCAGTGGATATGCATTTGGATGATCATGAACATCTAGGGCCAAATTCTTGACCATCTCTATTGCAATGAATTACTTTTGATCCTGAGTCAAACATAGCATCAATCTTTGTCTTCTTGACTTGTATCTTTATATGGAAGAGTTTGGTCGTTTTTCTTTCTCTTCATGTTGCTGAAGGATAATCAGATTCACCTCCTTTTGCACTGATGTACATACGATCTTCTCATCCATCTCTAAGCGGCTTTGAACTTGGTTGCTTGAATCATGGCCATGAGATTCTTCTTTTTATTATCTTCTTGTTTTTTGGGTTTAGCTCTGGATGCAACTTCCAACACTTCTCCTCTGTATGGCCATCAATGTTGTAGTGATTGCTAGGATTTTTGCACTGTTGTGTTGTGGCTGTCATATTTTTATCCTTTCCCCATTTTGCTTCTTCTTCCCCTCCTTAGAAGCTTCCATTTTCTCCTTCTGCTTTGATCAACTTTATTGTGCTCTTTTTAGGCCTCGATTCTCTAGGTATTATGCCTGTACACAAGCCTCGTCCACCAATTTGGGCTTGAACAACATCACTTGCTCACATAGGTGGTGTTGCAGACCCGAAAAATACTTGAGGAGTATAGCTAGGTTATTTGGATACATACCTAACATTATAGCCATCTTTCTGAATTCTGTGGTGTACTCTTGCTCACTTTGGCCCGACTTTTGCCTGAAGTAATGCCACCGGATCCACTAGTCCTCCACGTATCCAATGGGATAAAACTATGAATTAATGAGGGTTTTGAAATCCTCCCACTTAGTAACTAGAGGTTATCCCTTCAACCTCAGGGTTTCTATGCATCTCTCCCACCAATTCAATCCATGGCCCTCTAATTTCAGTCACGTGAATGAGATCTTTTTCCATTCCTCAATTTGATGGATGCTGAAATAAACTTCCAGTTGTTACAACTAGTGCTTTAGATTTAGAGCTTCAATCTTTCCATGGTATGACTTGATATCGATTGTTTCTTCCATTTTTAACAGGGATTGATTCACGACACTCGAACTTTGTTGATCTTTTTTGTGTTCTTTCTTTGATTGGTTCTCTATGTCTTCCCAATCTCTTAATCCCCATTTTGATTTTTCCTCTACATTCAAACCCCCATCTTCTCCAAATATCCCCAACTTATTTCTTAGGGCCGCCATGAGGAGGTTTACATTTTGGTTTACATTTGTGACATGTAGTTCGAGCTGCCAAAACCTCACCTCTACAGGATCACGAGGTTCATTTACAGATTCATCGACCATGATTAGGGTTTTATGATTTTCAACCCCGATAAACTAGATTCCCTACAAATATCCACAAATACCCAAAGAAACCTACTATGATACCAAATGATCTGTAAACTGTCGTGCATATTCCAACGGGAAGTTCGTCACAACAGATTTGATAATAATATATTAAAATACTAAAATTTTACACTATTACAGTTTATTAAACTTGAAGATCTGTGTATTTAACTGTAATTAGTCCATGCATATGAATATAAATTATTCAGAAAAGTAGAGAACAAAAAAATAAGCTCATACACACATAAGACACAAGCTATGCTCTTTGGGAAAACGTTTCGGGGGAAAACCTAACTAGAAAGTGAGGTCGCTTCACTCCTTTTCTCTATCAGGAAATATGGTTGCAAGTAAAAGGAAGTCTTCTTTGTGGGTCGTGGGCTGCTAGAGTGCACAGATCCTCTATGTGTTCTCTACCTCCTATCTCTCCTGGCTATCTTTGCTCAGCTATGAAACAAAATGCTCTCGAAAGAATGGAATGCCTCTTTCTCCTAGTGGCCCAGTTTAAACACAACCCGATAGCCTACTAGTGGTTAAGTTTGAATACAAAAGCTATTAGCTAGAGTTAAAAAATAAACTCTACTATAGTATTTTACAACAAAAACACGTGGCTAGCCGCTTTTCCATGAATAATGGGAGTTGGCGTGACATCCTCCCAAACTTTAGGTCTGAAAATAAGAAGGTAAACTTCTGAGTGGCATAACTTTTGGATACAAAATCTGATTAACTCGCTTCTTGCATTGTTGGAAAGGTCTTTGTGTGTAGAATAAGATGAAAAGGTGCAGCACAAAAGCGGAATTTTTTTACCTCAAAAAAACATTGTTTGATGCCTCAAAATGCTCTTGGAAAGTTTCAGACCCTATTTTTCCAAACTAGGTCCTGTCAGTAAAAACGGTGCCATGAGTTGTTTCTTCCACTTTTTCCACTCTAAATACATTGAGATGGATTAAAATCAATATAATTATCCAATTCAGATCAAATAATAAGTTTGGAATAAATTAATCCAAGTGTACATTGCGATCCATCCAACATAGTGTTGCGAAAGTATAAAATTTTCTTGTTGCCATTAATCACATGTAGATATTGTAACACAATAATGTATATTTTCTTGAATAACGAGAAGTAATTTATTCTTTTTGGCTCTTGTAATAATAATAGCAAAGATCAGAACATTTTTTTGTTACAATATTAACAAACTAAAATGTAAAAGAACATTGATCATTGATGCAGAGGCATCATTCCTCGGTACATTTGTATTGCTAAGAAAATCATACCTATTTTTTCTTAACCTCCCAGAACAATCTACATTCTGCACCAAATCATCTTTGAGAGTCTCCAACATCATTACCACATCTCTCATAGTTGGTATTTTAGTAGGTGAATCTTTTGAACAAAGAAAACCAATTGATAGAAAAAGAAAGTAGACAATTTATGTACATTATTTTCATCAAATTCATCTCTAGCCAACCGACTAAAAATATTGTTGTCAATTACCTCATTCACGTTGTTTGGAAATGCCAAGTTCAGCCATTGGTGCAAATTTCAATCATTAACAAACATTTCACTAGTTTGTTTATTTCTAGTAAGCATTTCCAATAATAAAATGTTGTAGCTATAAACATCTCCTTTTTTCGAAATTGCCTGGCCCAATCCATACTGTGCATTAAACATAACCTTCATGATATTTTAATCCACTAGACTATATAAAATTGTTAATGAGAAAACAAAAATAGATTGAATTTGTTAAAAATCCCAACCTAGAGCAATGTAGCCTATGGAAAATTTCAATGCAAGTGTTGAAGTAAGTGAATCACCAGAGGTTGCACCAATTAACCTTGAAATGCCAAATCTGTTACATGGCCTGTCATGTCTTCATCCAAAAACAGATTGCTAGGATTTATATCATAGTGCAATGATTGCACATAAGAATAATGATGAAGATATTCTATGGCATGAGCCACATCTATGAGAATGTATAACCTTTTTCTTAGTCCCAATTCACACATATCCTCACCATTGTTGTCATTGTTATCAGGATACAAATGTTTCTCTAGGCTTCCATTATGCATAAATTGAAATTCTAAACCTATTAAATAGTGGTTGGAACATGAGGTTATGATTCTCACTAGATTCTAGTGTTGAACCTTTTGCAAGACACTACATTTGATTTTAAAACTCTTGTCAACTTGGTGATTTTCTAATTGTAGAAATTTTATAGAAACAAGTGTTCCATCACAAAATATTCCTTTATAAACAAATCGAATACTGCTTGTTACCAACAAGTTGGTCTCAGAAAATCCATTAGTTGTTATGTGAAGCTCTTGTTATGAGATCTTTCAATGCTCCAACTTTTGAAAAATGGCTCGTGAGAAGTCAAAGTTTCCCATATGCAAAATTGTTTCCTGGTGTTGGACATGTAGGTAAATCAAATATTTGTGGTCCATGATTTCTAATGAAGGACACCACAATTGTCTGATTCGCAAAATGAACCCCTTTTCGAATTTCTCTTGTGAGATTGTTGAAAGACACATTCAAATGCTGAGGCATTCTCAAGTTCTAGAGTGTCACTAGAATGGCAATCGACAAGGAGTTGGAAGATAGATCTAGGCTCATAAGGCTTTGTAAATTTCCAAGTAAATCTAGAATGGATCATTTAAAGGAATTTCTAGATAAATTCAATTATTTTAGTTCGCTACATGTTCTAAGTATAGGTGGAATGATCTCAGTTAAACGATTAGTAGAAATGTCTATAGCTTGAGGCATTGCAATTTACCAATCAACATGGGCATAGAGCATTCTAAGAAATTCCATGACAAATTCAAATAGAGTTGTAGATTAGAAAGTTCAAACATGTCTTGTGCTATGTTTCCAATGAGCATATTATGAGACAAGTCGAGCAATTCCAAATTCATACAATCTCCTAAGCTGAAAGGAATGCCTCCTTATAATTGTTTATGATGAAGGATAAGTCTTCTTAGATGTTTTAGAGGTGCAAGGGAATTATGAATCTTTCTAGAAAAAATGTTTTTTTTTATATCAAAAATACCAAGTAGTTGTAATTGTTCAAGGTCATTAGGATACTTCATTCTAATTTATTTATTTGCCTAATCCAATCTTTTTAATTGTAAAAAGGTTTCTTAATGGTTGAATGATGCCACTTAATAGATTCCTACTTAAATTTAAAAAGGTTAAGCTAGTAAAATTTCTTATACACATTCATCACCCTAAAAATTCCATAAACACTTGATTTTTGCAAACTAAACAACTTAAAATTATGACTTTTAAAAATCTGTAAGATTATTTTATCTATTTTTTAAACTACCCTTTTACAAAATATCATAAAATATTTTAAATTTGCATATTAAAAATAAGCAAAATTGGGTATTTCACATGCATCCCATCCCCGCAAATTTCTGTGGACTTGACTAGCCATTTTCCCTTTCGTATTTCACACGACAAAGATGAAAATAATGATGAAATCGAGAATGCTAACATTTTTCCTTTCATCTCTCACACTCACCGTATTACTCATGTAAATCCCTTTGAAAATGTGTAGCAATTTTTTCATTTCTTAACGCTCATATTTCACACGGCAAACATAAAAATAGTAGAGTCAACAACTATAGCACATACTTGTCCTACTTTATTTCTATCTCTCCTAGGAATCACTACATCCACAACATTTCTTTACAAGCCCCTGTACTCTGCCTCTATTGTAGAGAGAGCTACTATTTTTTGTAGCCTAGACACCCAAGATACTGTTGCATCTACAAATGTATACAAATAACCTGTAGTGGAATTTTTGGTTTCCGTATCTCCAGCCATATCTGCATCTGTAAATCCTTCAAGCATAGTCTCATTATGACCAAAACATAAACAATAATTACTAGTACCCTTGAGATAGCTCAAAATCCATTTTACTACTTGCTAATGTTGTTTGCCTGGATTGGTAAGAAACCTACTCACTACTCCACTGAATATGCAATGTCTGGTCGTGTACATGCCATGGCATACATGAATCTTCCAACATCTGAAGCATAAGGAATCCTATTCATCTCTTCCTTCTCCTTGTGATCACTAAGAAATAACTCAGTACTCAGCTTGAAGTGAGCTACAAGGGGTGTACCTCATATTAAACTTTTCAAGCACCTTCTTGATATATTTTCTTGTGACAACCACAAACTTTTGTTTTTCCTATCATGCATGATCCTCATGCCCAATATCTATTGTGCTAGGCCCAAATCCTTCATTGCAAACTTGGTTCCCAAATACTTCTTCAACCTATTGATCATATCCTTATCATGCTCAACAATCAACACATCATCTACATATAACAATAATGTGATATACTTTCCTTGATCATACCTCTTGATATAGACACAATGGTCAACTTCCAACCTATGAAACCTATGTTCCAACATCAATGAATCAAATTTCTTGTACCATTGTCGAGGTACCCATTTCAACCCATACAGAATTTTCTTCAACCTACAAACAAGGTATTCTTTTCTTTTTTCAATGAAGCCTTCTCGCTACTCCATATAAATTTCTTCCTTGAATTCACCATGAAGGAAATAAATTTTTACATCTAATTGTTCACATTCTAAGTCTAAAGTAGTGACAAGACCAAGAATGACTCTAATGGATGCCATCTTAACAACAGGTGAGAAAATTTCAATGAAGGAAATACCTTCCTTTTGGGCAAATCCTTTCACCACCACCCTTTCTTTATACCTCTCATTATTTTCGCCACCTTCATGATTAATCTTGTAAACCCATTTATTTTGTAGATATTTTCTATCCTTTGGGAGATTTATCAACTCCCAAGTTTTATTTTCTAGAAACGAGTTCATTTCTTTTTCCATTGCTTTCTTCCATTCTTTATTGTGCTCAACTTTAAAAGCTTTTTGAAAACAATCAGGCTCACCTTCATCATTCAATAGTATATAGTTTGAAGGAGGATACCTTTGTGAAGGCGTATGGGGCCTAGAATATCTGTGAACCAAATATGATGGTGTATTATCAGGTTGAATCTCCTGTAAAGGTTCCTGCAAGATTCCTTCATCTTGGTGTCCATCATTTTCCACTTGTTGTCCTTCTTACTCCTGAATTTATTGTTCATTTTCTTGCATTGGTGGGATGTCTTCCTACTTCTCTTCAAACCTGCCAATTAATTTCTTGAAATCCGACTCACCTACATTCCTATTCAACATTTCTGGCTCATTAAATATAACATCCCCGCTTCTAATAATTTTATGTTTGATTGGATTCCATAAATAATAACCAAATTCTTCATCTGCATATCCCAGGAAAATGTATTTCATAGATTTATCATCTAGCTTAGTTCTAATTCCTTTGGGAATATGTACACATGTTTCACATCCAAATATTTTCAAGTGAGAATAATTCAACTTCTTACCAGTCCAAACTTCTTCAGGGATGGAACCATCCAAGACTAGACTTGGATATCGATTTACAAGATATCAAGTTCTCCTTATAACTTCTGCCCAAAAATGCTTCTCCAAACCAAAATTGGACAACATACTTCTCACCTTTTTCATAATGGTGTGATTCATCCTTTCTATGAAACCATTCTGTTGAGGAGTACCAGGCACAATCTTCTCATGACTTAGGCCAAACCTGTTACAATGTTCGTTGAATGCATTTGAGAAATATTCTCCACTATTTTCTGTTCTCAAACACTTGAGAAATTTGTTAATATTTCTTTCAACAATAACATGGAATTTTTGAAATATTTCAAATATTTCACTTTTACTTTTCATAGGGTAGGCCCAAACCTTCCTCGATGCATCATCTATAAATGTTACAAAATATGATGCTTCTCCTTATGACTTGATGTTAACATGCCCAGACACATTTGAATGTATCAATTCTAACACATTTTTCTTTCTATCATGGCCACCTCTAAGGAATGAAATCCTTCTTTTTATACCATATATACAATTCTCACAAATATCCAGATTATAGGATTTCAAACCTCGTAATAAATTTTTACCAACAATGGGTTTTAAGCCTTTCTCACTCACGTGACTCGAGCGCTTATGCCACAAATCTGCTAAATTTCCTTCTTTTGTGACAACAACCAAATCTAATTTCCCTAACATTGCATTCAATGTATATAATGTTCTTGTCTTGGGTCCTCTAGCCACGACCGATGCTCCTTTGCTAATTTTCCAGCCTCCTTTTCCAAATCTTTTGGAATAGACTTCATCTTCGAGTTGTCCCATAGAGATCAAACTCATGCACATTTCTGGTACATGCCTAACCTATTTCAACAATATATCTTGGCCATCCTTCACCTTGATCTAGACATCTCCCACTCCAACACTAATGCAAAAGTGATTATTCCCCAAATGCACTCTACCATAATCACCAGGATTATATGCAACAAAATTATCTTTGCATGGGCTTACATGATGAGATGGCCCAAATTCCATGCTCTAATAAAAGATACTGCTAGATGTATATAGAAATGCATCTTCTACTGAAACAGTAAATAACACATCACCGTCTGTGACTACAACAACAGTCTCAAATTCATTTATGCTGGATGACTTATGATCTGTATTGGCTGGTGTCTGATCCTTTTGTTCTTTCTTCTGGATTTGACATTCTTTCTTCACGTGCCCAGGTTTTCCACAATAAAAGAAAATGAGACTGCCCCTCCTTGATTTTGATCGACCTCTCGATCTTGATCACCCTTGTAGGCCCCGATCAATTCCCCTATCATAATCAACTAGAGCTAGAGCTTCTCCTCCCTGGTTTTCCATAACTGACTTGCATCACAGCTCCTCATTCATTAAATTGTTGCTCACATCATCAAACTTTAGGGTCCCTATAGGTGTTGAAGTACTCATATCTATAATTAAATTTCCGAGTTGTCTAACATATAACACATTAAAAAAATGGCTCTAGTTTCATCATCTAGTATGATTTTAATAGAGGCAAGCTAACTAGCAATAATATTGAATTCATTCAAGTGCTCTACAATTGAAGAACCCTCCTTCATCTTGATATTGTAAAGCTTCTTTATTAAGAACACTTTGTTTGATTTCATGTTCTTCTCATATAGATCATGGGGCTTCTTCCATAATCCTTTTGGTGTCTTTTCTCTGGAAAATTAAAATACACATTATTTGCTAGATATTGGTGGATTGTTGCAATTTCCTTTCCATCTAGCTTATTCCATTACTCATCTGTTATCGATGAGGGTTTTTTTATTACACCCTCAATCGGAAAACATTGATCCTTGAAAATCAGTATATCCTCTATCTGTGATTTCTATAGGGAAAAATTAGCCCCGCTCAAGTTCTCCATGTCAATTATTGTTGTCTCCATTCTCAACAAAATTCACATCCACAAAAATCAAGTTACCCCTTACAAAATAAAATTTTTGATCTCCTTTAAAAATTATTATTTTTAACATATTATACGTAAACCAATATTATCCTTCTGTTTTTTTTTCTTTTTATAATTAGAAAAAGGAAGGATATTATTGGTTTATGTATTATATGTGTAAAATAATAATTTTGTAGGGAGATCAAAAGTTTTATTTTGTAAGTCGTAACCTGATTTTTGTGGGTGTGAATTTTATTGAGAATGGATACATCACTAACTGACATGGAGAAGTTTAGCAAGGCTAATTTTACCCTATGAAAATCACAGATGGAGGATATATTGATTTTTAAGGATCAATGTTTGTCCATTGAAGGTGTTTCAAAGAAACCATCATGGATGAAAATGAGGAATGGAATAAGCTAGATAAAAGGATGATTGCAACAATCCACCAATATCTAGTAAAAAATGCATATTTTAATGTGACCGAAGATAGGCACAGAGGAGTACAGACAACACAAAAAAAAGATAACAGATCACAAACAAGAATGAAAAACATAAAGCATAAGCTTTTCATCACCGGAAGGCCTTGCTTTGGCTTGGATCATAAAACAAACACTTTTCATCACTGGAAGGCCTTGCCTTGGCTTGGATTCTAAAGCTCATGCAAATACAAATTTACAAATGAACATAGAGCTTATAAGAATTAGCTACATTCTAAATTCATGTGTGTTAGGTTCGGCTGCAGACGAAGGTGTCGATCATGGACGGCGATAACTTTCGGCGTAGGCGGCAGTCCGTGCTAGATGGTGTTGTCAGCAGTTTGTGCCGAGGTCTTCATTGTGGCTTCATGTTTAACATGATAATTACAATTCTATTATTGTTGGAATGAGGAAATGGGTTATATGAGTCAAATAATTAAAGGCCTAGCTATTAATATTTTCATCCGCATTTAAAAACACTCGAATAATTAAAATTCCCAAATGAATAATACAAGTACAATCATTGTATCCTTCTATAGGTAAAACAAAATGCCACTACGTAGTCTTCCTCTACCCATACATGGCCTCCTCTTCATAATCTATGAAAGACTCCACATAAACTGTTGAGCGAGTAATTGTTGGTGTACATGCACTTAGACTAGCAGTGTTGGTGTACATGCACTTAGACTAGCTGTGTTGGTGTACATGCACCTAGATTAGCTCGAATTAACTTATTGCTTGCATGTGGCACATGTACACATTAACATAAGATAAAGCACACTTAGCTTTAGTTAGCTTTAGTTATTGCATGTACAACTAAGCTTAACTTAGTTGCTTTTATGTATTTATTCTAAAACTAATATTGTAGAATCAATTTCATTCTTTTCTCAATTCTTGCTCGCTTCCTTCCTTCTCTTGCAAGATTGTTTATTGTTTTGCAGATCTAGATCTGTGGATCTCAAAAATCTTACATGGTATCAGAGCACAGGTTGTAATCAATGCACAAGCAATTTTATTTGCAGGTTCAGAAGATTGAAGCAACAACAAAGAATGGAGTCTAAATTGGAGTTTCCACAATCGGCAATTCTCACTCCATATAATTATTTCGAATGGAAGCCAAAATTCAACTTCATCTCAGAAGTAGAGGCTTATTTCAAATAACCATGGAAACGAAAGTTGAACCAACATCGGCAATAGAGAAATCAAGATATTTCAATCGCATGGACGAGGCCTTCAGAATCCTATGTTTATCTATTTCTCCGGAACTGCTATTTCATGTTGAATCATGTTCAACTCCAAATGAAGTATGGAAAATTTTGGAAGGATTGTTTGGAAAACAGGATGAAATATGGCAATATTTTCTCTTTTCTCTTGGTCACAGTAAATTTGATTCTATTTTGCTACTTACGCATGCAAATGAAGAAAGGAGTGTAAAGTTTGACGAAGATATTTCGCATGCACCAG
>APFE031067113.1:79483-101523 GCA_000404065.3 Pinus taeda
ATGATAAATAAAATTTATAATAATTTGTTTTTAAGTTTGTTAGAGTCATTTTTGTTTCGACGTTAACAATCATTCATAATTGTATCTCAAGCGTAGTTATGAACTCACAACTAAGTTCCAATTACCAAGATTCTAGGCATAAGAGTATTTTTTTGATTGGATATAAAATAAAAAGGGATTACCTTACGATATCGGATAAACACATTAATTATGGTAAAGTTTCATATGCAGAAATGAATTGTGGTAAGATAAGTTGAATAACTAACAAAGTAAGTCAATAACAATTAAGGGAAAGGTAACTTTGTCATTGTTGATAGATTATCAAAAGAGGGGCTTACAATGCTTTGAAGGAAAATTAGGATAAATCATTGCATGGAGCTAATGGACATACCATTTGTCTTCGGTAAGAATTTTTTTTTATATTATAAAAACTGGTAAATAAGTACAGAATAGAAGCCATTACATATCATTCTGAAGATGATTGGAAAAACATGTTTTCCATCGCTCATAAGAGGAGCAGGTGAGAGCTATCATGTTGGAACTATATACCCATCATCAAAAACAAGATCGTATTAACTTTGGAGCATAAAGATTTAGTATATCCGGGGCAGTGGGTATCCCCTTTTGTACAAAAAAATTGCATGTATAATTTAGAGCACTAATCAAAATTGACATATGTAGGAAACAAAAAAAAAAAGAGAAAGCAAATCCAAATTTTGCAGAAAAAAAGAGAGGCTTGGATTTAACCCAGAAATAGGAAGTCCCCCATGTCGTATGTATTTTTCTCCCAAGTGATCTCCAAATACCAGTTGTCAGGCGCTCCAAGCAGTCCTTTTTTTGATAATCTGTCTGCTTCCATGTTCTGGGATCTGTCTATGTATTGGATTGTGTAGTCACCTTGAAGCTGCCAAAGGAGCTCTATTCTCTTCAGCCATCCTTGTAATATAGGAGTGTTAATGGAAGCCTTTCCCAAAACTTGATCAATAATGATCTTTGAGTCCCCGTATATGTGCAAGTGTGGGATATTTAGAAAGTTGTTGAACCACATGAGACCCCATAGAGCAATTGCTTCCGCCTTGTTGTTGGTGTCGTGGCCTCCATTCCAAAAAATCGTTAGGATAGTTCAGTTGATATTGTAATCCAAACCCCACATGCACAAGAACCCCTTTGTGTTGCTCCGTCAAAAAAGCCCATCGGGTACATAAACTTTGCGTTATTATGCACGTGTGGGTTGTTTCTGGGATGATTGGGTTGTGAAAAGAAAACATAGAAGTTGGATACGATTCGATCAGAGACCTGATGAAAGTCCTCTCTTGAGTCCTAAAAAAGATACTTGTTCTGCTAGTTCCAGATGGCCCATAAAAAAATTAGTGGAATGGCTCTCCAGGAGGATTTCTGAGTGCTCCACCACATCAGAAATTCCTTGACGGAGGAGTGCAATATATACTAAAAATGAAAAACTTTTAGACAGTTTCTTCCATACCTGAACAATATGTTGACATTGCAAAAAAATATAATTGTTGTTTTCAGTGTCACTTTTATAGATAGAGCATATACCTAGCCCTTTCCATTGTCTTTTTTGTAAATTCTCCCATATGAGATTCTTATTGTGGAAAACCAAAGAAGAAAAGATGGTGATATTATTTGGAATTCTTGTTTTCCAAAAAGCAAAAGGGAATTGTAAATATACTTGCAATGCAGATACCCTAGAGAGAGAAAAATAAGTATCAGCAACAATGATATTATCAGATGTCATCTTGCCCTTCCATGTGATTGAGTCTCGGTGTCCCATGCGACATATGCCAATGTTTTTTATATTTTCTATAATCTTGTTCCATTGCAGGGCCACGTGGCCATTTAGGCCAAGAGAGTGGGCCTTTGTCCAAATGGGAATTGGACCTTGCCAATCAGTTATAGCTTGAGCCCAAAAATAAATGCCCTATCCATTTAGGTGAATTTTGATGTTCTCAGGGATGAAGCATTCCTCCCCAGCACCAAGGATTGGGTCAACAATAATGAGAATACAATTTCCATTTTCAAATTTCCATGTAAGTTGCTGAAAGAAATATTTTTCCATTTTTTGAAAGCTTTGCCAAATGGCAGATCCCTGCTTGATGCCTATGGTGCCTTTTCTGTACCAATAACTGAAATCTTTATTTTTGAGGTATTTGTGCTCGATGATTTTGCTCCAGGGACCGTTCCCAAATAAGCCTCTCCATAAGGATTTCATTAATAGTGTTCTGCCAAATCTGCGAAGGTCCATAATCCCCCATCCACCTAATTCGTTTGGGAGAGTGATGCTGGGTAGTTTGGTGAGATGGTATTTTTTCCTTTTGTGGCTCCCTCCCCATATAAAGTTTGTTGTTAGGCATTTTAGATTGACAATGGATGTAGGGATGTGGTATAGATGAGCCCAGTAAGCCTCCAACCGTGGCAAAAACTACTTGGGTGAGGACAACTCTCCCACCCAGTGAAAGGCATCTGAACTCCCACCTAGATATCCTTTTGAAAAAATAGTCAATAATCCATTGTCAGTCAACAGATTTGTAACAACAAGGTTTTAAACGATATCCAAGATATTTCATTCCCTTTTGAATAGGCATTGCCTTGATACCAAATAGATCTTCAATATATGTAATAATCTCCATGTCACAATTTTCGTGGTATATAACAGATTTTCCATTATTTATGTGCAATCCTATATCATTTGCAAATTTGTTACAAATATTAAAGAGACATAACTAGGAAAAGCGATAGAGCATACCCAAGATCAAAATAGCATCTACAAAAAGACTGTGTGAAATGTTGTTGTTGTTGCCTATCACCAGTGGGCAGAACTGTTCCACCATTACCGCGCTTTTTATGTGCAGACTTAGGCAATCCATTACCAGAATGAAGAGTAGTGGGGAAAGTGAGCATCCCTGCCGCAAACCTCAAGCAACTCGAAAAAACTTAGTTGGATAACCGTTTATTAAGGCAACGTAATTTACATTGATTACACATGCCATTATCCAATTTATACATCTAGGATTGAGTCCAATTTTGATAAGGACGCATCTGAGGAAGCCCCAATCTAGGCAGTCATATGCCTTCCTCAGGTCGATCTAGAGGATAACCACATTTAGATTCTTGATGTGTATCAAATGCATACTCTCCTATGTGTTTGCAACAACATCATGGATGAGCCTGTTCTAGAGAAACCCATGTTGTTTAGGAGAGATGTGTCGTGAAAGAGTATTTCGCATTCTGCGGGAAATTGCCTTTGAAATGATTTTGTAAATAATGTTTCAAAGGGAGATCAACATGAATTCCGAGAAATTTTTTGCATTTCTATTCTTTGGAATGAGGGAAATAAATGTAGAAGTGATGTGTTGATGTATTTTTCCCATGGATCTGGATTCCTCGACCATGCTTAAAAGATCATTCTTAACAAGATCAAGAAAATGAGTAAAGAGTTCAATCATCCATCCATCAGGACCTGGACATTTATCCCTCTTGAAGGATTTTAGTACATTCAGGATTTATTCCTCCATGACTATCTTGTAGAACTCTTCATTTTGCTTGTCTTCGTACATAGTGGGATAAGGCTCTATTCCCCAAATTAGATCCTCCGCCATTATATTTTCATTTTTGTCATATAAATTCTGAAATTAATGAACAACTGCATTGCAGATACCTTCTCGTGTTTGGTGAATTTGGCCATCCTCATCCATAATCTCCTAGATGGAATTTATGTTGCGGCGATGGTTAGAAAATCGGTGAAAAAAAATTGTATTGCGGTCACCCTCCTTTATCCAGGTTGCCCTGCTTTTTAATCTCTAGGTAGATTCCTCAAATGACAGTATGTTTTTCTTTCTGATTTCAAGTGCATGTATTCAGAGCCAGATATTCATAGGAAGGCAATGGGAGGAGGAAATTTTGGGAAGAATCCGATCCAATTCTTTCTGAATGTCATCAAGTTCTTTCTTGTGGACCTTTTGCTTTTGTTTTTGCCAGAGCTTAAATTTGCCACGAAGGGAGTCCAACTTGTCAAGGAGATTAATCATGGGGGGGGTACTAGGAAGAGCTTGTTGCCCCCAGGTCTCCTGAACAAGATTATTGAAATCTGGATCTTCCAACCAAGATCTGTTGAATTTAAAAGGAATACCCATATGGATGCTAGTTTTCATCTATTGCAACGAGATGGGCCTGTAGTCAGAAATTAATTTTTTTATGGTTTCCATGCGAACATCCCCAAGTCGCTCTAACAACTGTTCATGGACCAAAAAGTGGTCCAGTCTTTTGGCCACATAAGTTGTTCCAGAGCGACCATTATCCCAAGTTGGAGCAATTTTTGCAGGGCATATGCCCACAAAAATATGTAGGAGAATATCATCTTGAATTAGACCGACAAGAGGGTCTATTTTCCTACAACGCCCCCATACTTCATTACAACTTATGGTGTAGTTCAGGTCCCCACAATGATAAGGGACACTAGTTCCATCATTCCAGAGGAGAAAACCTGATCCCAAAAAATGAATCGGTCCTTGTAGGGGGCATATATATTGAGGATGTGAATGTTGCCAGGTATTCTGCAAAAACTAGCTTTAAGCAGAATACCTTCAAAACATGGAAAAACCTTAATAGAGACCCAAGAAGGATCCCATAAGGCTGCTAAACCCCTAGAGAGACTAGATGAAGCAGTTGCAGAAATGTACCAGTTCAGAAACATTTTCCGAAAGTATAGAACAACCTCTGTAACATTATGCATAGATTCCTGTATGAGAATGATATATGGGTGAAGATAGTAGAGCAAGTTTTTGAAAGATAATAATTTTGGGCTAGCCCCCAGACCCCGGATGTTTAGGGATATGATGCAAGTCATGGGAGGAGATCATTGGGATGTCGTGCTCTAAGGGCCCCAGAGGACGGAAAACCTACAATTGGTACATCAACAAGGAAGCAGTCCATTGGGGAGGCGGATGAGATATTTTTGTTTCTTCCCTGAAAATGTGAGCTACCTCGATTTTTCTTCCGATAGATAGTAATATTTCCAGTTGAGGTAGGGCTGATGTGTGGGGAGGTAGATGAGCTAGGCTTATGGATGGTGAGGGAGTGTAGGTCTAGGGTCTTTCTTTGCAAAAGGAAGTCCAGGTCACTTCTGACAGAGTTTGTAGGAGATGCAGTAGATGAGTTAGGAGGAGTGACACTGAGGCAGGGACCTTTGTCCTTGGATTGATGATGGGGTGGAATAGGAGTAGGGGAGGGTACATATGTGATATGTGAAGTGGATGGAATGTTGCGATAGGGATGTGTAGATGGAAAAGGAGCAGGTATTTCTTGATAGGGGGTAGGTTCCAAAGGAAGAGGATAATTAAGGTGAGTTGGACCTCCAAGTAATGGAAAAACCTAATTTTCATAGATATTTGGGGAGGACAGAATGAAAATTGGAGATGTTTCCAGAGATATTTTTCTTTCGAGGCATACCCTGATGAGTCATTTTCTAATACTATGACGCAAGCCTTTGACCCTTTATGCTTGGATGATCCCTATCGGAATTTGACATCGTGGAGTCGTTGTAACATTTTTGTCCATGTAGGCGACCTCCCAGACAGAGAGGACATTATTCGCGTAGGTGTCCTGTTTGGTGACAGAAAGAGCAGCGAAAGGGGACCCCCCAGTAATCCAGTCTCTGATGGAGATTAATATCCTCCCAATGCAGCTTGATGTGATCATGAAACCTGCCACGATATTCCTTCTCAATGAGGATCCAAGCTACTCTCTTGTCTTGTTGACCAAGGCATCTCGGGTCCACATAGACAAATTTTCCAATGGCATTTCCTATGTTTGTTAGAGCCTATTTAGTCCACAATTTAATAGGAAAACTAGGCAATTTAACCCATATCAGTTTGTTGATGGGCGTATTATGTAGAGGGTTATATCCAATGTACCAATTATGTAGGGCTAGAAAGCTTTTTCCATGGACCCATGGAATGGATCTGATTTTTTCAAGATCCTCTTGACTGAGGAAGTGGAAATTGTACCAGCCTTTCATTAGTATAACTATCATAGGAAGGTAACTGAGCATAGTTTTCCACTTCTTTCCTAACCAATTTCTCATCTTAGAGTCCTCCACTTCCAAGAAATACCATCGGCCAACAAGAGCACACTTCTGTAGGTTGTTTATGCGATCAAACAGGGTGGCATTGTCAAGAGCTATAAGTGGGGGTGGTGGAATGGTTTTCAGAGAACGATGTTTATGACGTCGTTCATGGAAGGCATGTTCGCCACCCTGTAGTGAATGCAGAGATAAGTCAATAGCCCACGCATGCATATCTACAAGAGTAGTATGCCACACATCCAATGATCGTGGTCCCATGTGGAGTGATTCTGCTTCCATGGTGGCACGAATTAAAGTTGAGTTGGCAGACACATTAGATTTTGTGTCCATCCAAAGTGTAGAAAGAGAGGGAGTGACGGTTAATGGGGTGTTAGTCTGAGAGGGAGGAAATGGGTGTTAGGTCAAAATATTAATGACAACGGGTGTAAAAGATCCAGGTGAGATCAGATTGCCTTGGGAAAGTCAATCCCCGTGAATGATGTGATAGAGTACGTGTGCGAGATTAAATTCCGCATGCCATGGGGGGAAAGAAATGTTGTCGTTTGGAAAATCCAAAATAGGATGCAAAACAAATGTATTGATAGAGGGAATATTGGCTTGATTTGGAATGTTGTGAGGTCAGAGAGTGTATGGGGAGGTGTACTAGTGACGTGAGGGAAATTATGAGGTACAGTGCTCGTAGAAATGCGTTCCACCTACCCTATTGGGAAAGAGTCAATGATCCCCTGAGTTCGTTGTTCCGACCACCGAAAAAACTAGGGCCAGACCAGAGCAAAATTAGAGAGGAAAAGAAAAATTATCTATAAATTCGCTATATTATACCTCAGATTAACAATAATTAGATCATGAGATAGATATAATTGGAAAAACCTAAATGTGGCTTGCGTTAAACCCTTCAAAGAAACAGGAACCAAAACATCGACCAATTTTGTGAATATCTTAATTTCCAAAACTAAATGCAAGCACTGGAGTTTAGAAAACAATGCAGCAGCAGAAACAACCCTTACATTACATAAGAATCTACTTATCGAGAATCTCAACTCAATGTAGGGTCGAGAGATGACAATAATATATGAAATTTGAGGCCAAAATGGATGAGGGATGGATAGCCACCAGGTATAAATAATAGAGAGTAAAATTTTATTGGCATCTATACAAGATGGCATGAGGAAAATGCAAAACAAAAGGCGTATAATAGAGCTAGAAGAAAGTTGTTTTCATGTATGTTCACCCATTTTGCAGAAGTAGGGCATACATTTAGTCATATCTCTTAGATGTCTCGAGTCCAATTGTGCTAGCAGCATTCATATCCCAAAAGGAGGAGACATATCGGAACCACTCATACACCACCGAAAAATAAAAATAAAAACTAAAACTGTCTTTTAGGGCGTTAGCGAGAAAGAAAAACAAATCTAGGGTCATCATCTATCGAGGAGGCGATTTAAAAAACCAAGCCCTCGCAGAGGAAAATGTAAGCCTAGTGGCCAGACAGAATTCAAAAACCCCCTGCGTTACCTTTCACTTTCTCACGACATCCTATGTTCACCGCCATGATTGTAACCTTCAACCTCCAACAAACCATTTTTTCTTTGTGACTTCAGAAACTAGTTGTTGTTTTTTGCAAAAGTGAAGTCTTAATTTTCTTTTCTAGCTAGCTTCTATACTTATACCTTTTTCAATGTGTGGTAATCATGTATTGTAAGCTATGATTTTCATCTAGGAAGCTGGTAGACTCTCAACATAGCGATAATTTACTAATCGCAATGTTATAGTTTTATTACTCTGAAAACATCTCGGTGTAAATCCTGGTAAATTGCAATCAAATATATTGAATTTTTTTTCTTGAAAAAAATTTAAGCCAATAATAAATTTTAAATATTTAATATTTATTTAAATTTATGATTTATTAAATCAATAACCAGTTTTAAATATTTAATATTTAATATATAGTTCAATTTAGGATTTATTTTATAATGTAACGATTTCTAAATTTCTAGTAATCAAAAACAACCTATCAAATATTTTTATTAAATTTACTTTATTTTTTTCATTATAATCATATTATTTAATAATAACATTAATAAATTTATTTTAATAATAGCATAATAAATTTATGATTTAAGTTGTGAGACCTGAAAAAATATAAAGCCAATAATAAGTTTTAAATATTTAATACTTACTTAAATTTATGATTTATTAACTCAATAATAATTTTAAATATTTAATAAAAAAATAAGTAAATAATAAATTTAAATATTTAAATATTTATTAAGTTTATGATTTATTAATCAATAAATAAGTTTTGAATATTTAATATTTAGTAAATTTATGATTTATTTTATTATGTAACGATTTCTAATTTTTTTTAATCAAAATAACTATGAAATATTTTTAATTAAATTTAATTGATTTTATTTCATTATATGCATAATTATTTAATAATATGTGCATTAATAAATTTAATTATTAAAATAAATTTATGATTTAAGTTGTGAGACTTATATATGTTTTACCTGTTTCCATTATTGGACCAACACAATGTATATTAATCTATGTTGGAATTTTGAGGATAATTATGCTGTAAGGCGTTACCCTATGAAATGAACTTAATTCTTGTCCACATGTCACTATATCCATAAGATTATATTTACCCCACGCTATAAGGCGTTACCCTATGAAATGAACTTAGTTCTTGTCCACCTGTCATCACTGTACCCATTAGATTATATGTTAGACGACGATCATATGATTTTCAGCCGTTTGATCAAAGATAGTTTTAATAATTGGTTAGATCAGCGGTTTATTTTTATTGACCTACTTTGAAAAACTATCCTACATTCACCTGCAAACAAAAATGTGACAATGGCTCTCTTTTTTTGGGATCTGTCAAGCATACTCACAATGCACAGATTTTTTTTACTTTTGAGACTGTTTCATCCATTAGAAATTAGGAGGAATCCGTAAATTTAGAGGTTGCTGACTAGCCATCGGCCTAGAAAATTTATAGATTTTTGGGTAGCCATCCACCTAATGTGAAGGAATTTGCAGTGGATTATTGAAATTAAAGATTGGAAGAAGACAACATTCAGAATCGAATTAAAAGTGCAAGGCATTTCACGACGATATTCAGAGGTATCGACTTTCGGCTCTCATTTTAGTGTCCTTTGTATACTGCATTTGATTGAAATCATGTTTTACCTGAGGTATCGACTTTCAACTCTCATTTTAATCTCTTTAGTACACTGCATTTGATTGAAATCATATTTTACTTGATAAGTGTGCTTTTACCATTTTAGTGTGGGAACACGTTCCAAATTTCCATGCACTACTAAACTTTCCTTGATTGGAGGAATGAAAATTAAACAATATATGCCATATTGGGGATTCTAATAAGTTAATGCTTTAAAACTCATTGTTTAAATGGTAAGAATTTATTGGTATCGTAAAGTTTTGATTGTATGGGTAAAGCCCAAAACATTGTATGCTCTATAGATTCTATTATAAATTATGTTTATTGAGGAATCGAACTTTCTGGCATTCATGTGAATTTATTTTTTGTTGAGATTTTTTAGTGTATTATTTTTTAAGTAATTGGTAAAACAAAACAAAGTTTTTTTTCACTTTGATGTTTTTTTTACCTAAAAAGAGTTACAATAGAGAAGAGTTCTTACAAAATAACCACCACATTATTAAAAAAAAAATAGACATCACCATTTCCAACTATTGTGTTGATGAGAGCTGCTAAATTCTCACCTAAAATTAATATGTGAAACATTGAAAGAGACCTTACTTTTATATGTTTCTCCTGAGGATGATGAATTTGAGGCTATGAAATACTATGGCCTCACATTGAAATTAGTAGCGGTTAATTATTCTGATTTCGGGTCTCTTAGAGCAGATTTACCTGTGAAGAGTCTCAAATGATGAACATACTTTCTATCAACATAAGGGGTCTTAGAGCTGACCTAAAAGACTTATTTTTTTCTTCTCCCTACAGGATGATTTTAATACAGGAAACCACACATGACAAACATGACACTATCTCGTTCTTCAGGCGTATGCTTCCATCCTGGTATATCACGATAACGGAGGCGGCTGGTCTCTCCGGAGGTTTAGCAGTGCTTTGGGATTCGAGATGGATCTCTGCAAAAACTTTCTGATGCCTTGGGGGAATTTTAATATTGCTAAATATAGAGGATGTGCTGACCGATTCCACTTACTAAATGTGTATGCTCCCTACAAAGACAAAGTTTCTTATTGGAACCATTTTCTTGCCTCTTGTATTATGGAGATTGAAATGCTTCTCATCGCTGGTGATCTAAATTGCACTTTGGGACCGGACGAATTTCGGGGGAAAGGGAAAAAAGCTGACTCGATCGAGGAGAAAATCAGAGAAGCGTTGCTACAATACAACTTTGTAGACATTTTCCCAAAGTATTTGTCACCCACGTGGGACAATGGAAGGTCGGGGGATGCCTACATTTCCAAAAGACTGGCAAGGTTCATCATGCATGAAAATTTGTTGGAGAAATTTGGCATCCTGAGCTCTTATACCCTCCCTGTTTTCATTTTTTACCATCGGTCGATAACACTGCAATGGGTGGATCAGAATTCACGGAAAAGCTATGCTTTTAAGTTCAATAGGATTTGGCTAGAAGATGAGTCATTCAACAGCATAATCCGTGATGCTTGGCTAGCTAGCAATGCTACAACTGGAGCTTCTCCATCGGAAAATTTGATTGGCAAAATGAGGAATCTTAAATCAAAAGTAAAAGAGTGGCAGATCCTAAAAAAACAATCAAACGGTATAGAACTTCAAAAGAGTAAAAATGAATTAAAAACCATTTCCAGTGGTATGACGACCCAATCCATTCCATGGAGTATTCGATCTCGGATTTGCGAACTTGAAAAAATGAAACAAAAGTTACTATCAATTGAAGAAATAACATGGCGGCTTAAAAGTCGTGCCACATGGCTAAAGGAGGGAGATAAAAATAATAAGTTCTTTCATTGTTTTGCAAGCAAAAGACGAGCTTCCAATTCTATATGGAAAATCAAGAATGAAGAGGGAAATATTCTGCACACTCAAGAAGATATCTCCAAAGAATTTGTCAATCATTTTCAGAAGGCGTATAAACAGGACACAAACCGAGAGATAAATGATATTATGTGGGGCATCGAACCTTTCCCATGTATGTTCAATGAAGAGGAAAATGATAGAATTTTTGCTGCTATATCAGAGGAAGAACTACTTGCTGTAATGAAATCTTATAAAAAAGACAAATGCCCTGGCCCTGATGGCTGGACCATCGAAATTTTCTTTCATTTCTTTGACATTATGAAAGGCAATATTTTGGGGATGGTGGAAGAAACCAAAATGCAAGGTAAAATTGATCACAACGTTTCTTCTACCTATATTGCATTGATCCCAAAAAAAAGGAACTCCCTAACTTTTGCAGACTGCAGGCCTATATCTTTATGTAATACCATCTATAAAATCATCTCAAAAATTATAGCAGAAAGAACCGTGGCAATCTCTAAACTCATATCTCAAAAGAGCAACATGGTTTTCTAAGTGGCAGAAACATATTACAAGGAGTGGCTATTGCTCAGGAAGCTTTACATTCAATGCAAATAAAAAATATAGGAGCTGCCATTCTTAAAATCGATCTAAAAAAAGCCTACAACTATCTAGACTGGAGCTATCTGAGATATATACTCATTAAGATCGGGCTAAATGATCAGTGTACTAAGTGGATCATGGCATGTGTGGAAGGAGTCAATTTTTCCATACTCATAAATGGGATCCCACTTCGTTCTTCTCTGCTGAAAGAGGTCTTCGTCAGGGTTGCTCCTTGTCTCCCCTTTTGTTCATAATTGTTATGGATACCCTCAGTCTTCATCTAAAAAGAGTTGTAGCTACGGGGAATATCTGTCCACTTTCCATATCCAGAGGTAACTCTTTTTCACATAACCTTTTCGTGGATGACATTCTACTGTTTGCTATGCTTTGTAGACAAACTTGGCATATTTTGCATGAGATATTAATATCCTTTCAAAGGGAAATAGGCTTATATATAAACGAAGGAAAATCAACTTTTCACTTCGGAAAGGTTAATATGGATGATATGGAATATATCTCTCAATTATATAACATTCAGGCAGTAACTATCAAAGAAGGTATGAAATATTTGGGTTACCAACTAAAACCCATGGGCTACACCATATCTGACTGGTCATGGATAATCAATAGATTTTATAATAGAATCTCAGGATGGGAATTTAAATGCTTCTCATTAGCTGGCAGAATGATTCTCTCACAATCGGTACTTGCACAAATTTCTGTTTATTGGGCTCATATGTACTACATTCCTTAAGCTACCATTAAAAAATTAAACAACTTAATGGCCATCTTTATCTAGGGAGGGTGCAAGGAAAAGAGGAAATTCTATCTTACTAAAATGTTTAACATCCCCTTCCCTAAAAAAATGGGAGGATGGGGCATCATGAATCTTCATCTCTTTGGCTTGGCACTATTATGCAAATCTCTATGGCGAGCAGTTCTTGGAAACAGTTTATGGAGCCAAGCTATTAGAATGAAATATCTTGGGAATGAAGATGTCTATTATTGGTACAAGAACATATATATGGGTCCCTCTCAAGGATCGGCTATTTGGAGGAGCTTTCAAAAGGTTCTTCCTTTCTTTTACATGAATCTAATATGGAAATTTCAAATAGGAAACAACATTCTTACTGGCATGGATACAATTATGGGTGTTGAGGTGGAATCCCCAATTGCCCCTCAACTTCTTACGCTCCTACATCAAAAAGGTCTATTTTACTGGGCACAAGTAATTCAAGGATGGCAGGGGAATATTCCTCGATGGAAATCGGCTAGAGAGTTGGGCCTTGATGGAACATTGGCTACCCAATGGAACAAAATTATTTGGGCAATGAAAAATGCTGGGATTTTCAAAACTAAGGACAGAGATATCATTGTATGGAAAGTGAAGAAAGGCAGGTCAAATGTTTTAGTCAGAGATATATATCTCTCCTTGATAGAAGAGCGAATGATGGCCTCCCAGAATCTATTTCCCAACACTCTATGGAAAGCTGGTTGTCCTCTAAAAATTATTCTATTTTCATGACTAGTCTTTCATAATAAAAATCTTACATGGACAAATCTACAGAAAAGGAACTGGCATGGACCAGCCATATGCACAATCTGCCTATCCAATACAGAAGATAACATGCACATTTTTCTAAAATGTCACCTCACTCAGAATCTATGGAAGTAGCTGGCTTCTCATTTTGGTTTTCCTGTAATATCACATTCCTCCATTATAGTAACTTGGCGACCCATTCCACTTATTGTCTTCTGGTTCATATGGAAGTGGAGGAACAAAAGGATATTTCAAAACTGCAAGGAGGAATTTGGGCATATTTTTGACAAGGTTATTCCATTTTATTTATCGATCCTACCATACATTCCAAAACAATTGAAGCAACAAACTAGTGTTTCAACCCCACAACTGCATATCATCCCACGGGCACATTTTGACGGTGCAGCAAAATATGGAAAATGTGCTTGTGGTGTTTACATTTGTATTTCAAATGACCTTTAATACTCCATTTTTTAGAACGGTGGCCTTGGAACCAATAACAAAGCTGAGGCCATGGCTCTGCATGGTTTGCTCTTATTCTGCACATTTATGGATATCGGCCCAATCAATATATATGGTGACTCCAAAATCATCATAGAGCACGTGAATGGAAAACAATCTATAAAAAATGACAGCCTTTCTGGATGGCTGGGCAGGATTTCAACTCTATGGAAGCTGACACTATTCCCTATCACTGATATAAAACGTTTGCAAAATGAGCTTGCAGATCAATTATCAAAGAAAGGACTACAGTCTCCATGTGGTAAGTGGCATCTAAGCATCACTGTAGAATCCTGCACATACTCCATTCAACCCTTCTCCATGTCGGGTATATAGTGTCCACTTTAATCTGGTATGTCTCATGATCCTATTCATATATACAATGTCATATGGCCAGGTAGTACTTATTTTTGTAGCTCTTTAATATGATATGAACTCTGCAACAGTCCTCATACTTGATCTAACAAAGAAAGATGTATATTCTGAAAACAATACCTACAGTGTTTGGATGCCATGACCAGGAAAAAATTCCTCTCCATAATGTATATGCTTGTTTTTATAATATAAATACTATACAACATTTTCTTTTGAAAAAAAAAATTGAAATTAGTAGCGGTTAGGATGTCTTACCTCAAATTGAAATTAGCACATCCAAAGATGCGGTAAGTGTCATTGAAAATTTCAGAAGAGAACTCTTCGTTGTTGAAAATATAGAAGTGTTCATATTCCATTTACTAGCAATTTTAATTAATAAATATCTTTTTGATTGGAATTTAACAATATAATTTTTGTGAAATTGTAACTTTTGATTATCTAAAATTTGTTTTCAAATGTATAAATAAATTTACCAACTTAAAATTTCTTTAAAACACTTAAATTTTGAAATTTCCGCAACTTAAATTTACAATTTTTAAAAATATTTGAACAAACTTTAACCAAATCCAACAAAACAAAATTTCTTTAAAACACTTAAATTTTGGAATTTCCACAACTTAAATTTACAATTTTAAAAAATATCTTAACAAACTTTAACCAAATCCAACAAAAGCAAACACTACTTAGAAAATTATTACAATTATTTGTGAAAAAAATGTGGCTTTGTTTTAGTGAGTCTTTCCATTTAATTCACATAGAGCACATATTTGAGTAACACATTTGTCACACATATTTGAGTGATACATTTGTATTTTATGATTATTGATTCAAATTTTCGTCTATTTCCTTCACTTTAGTGACACATTTGTTTTTTATGATTATTGATGCAAATTTTCCTCTATTCCCCTGACTCTAGTGACACATTTGGATTTTATGATTATTGATGCAAATTTTCGTCTATTTACCTCACTTTCTTGAGTGTTTTAAACATAAAGGTTGTGGCCATAAGGTGTCTTTATGCATTATTACTATTATTTGTAAAAAAAATGTCGCTTTGTTTTAGGGATTCTTTGCATTTAATTCACATAGAGCACCTATTTGAGTAACACATTTGTCGCACATATTTGAGTGACATTTGTCTTTTATAATTATTGATGTAAATTTTCCTCTATTTCCCTCACTTTAGTGAAACATTTGTCTTTTATGATTATTGATGTAAATTTTCCTCTATGTCCCTCACTTTAGTGACACGTTTGTCTTTTATGGTTATTGATGCAAATTTTCCTCTATTTCCCTCAGGATGTCTTAAGTGCTGAAAAATAGCATGTAATTTAACACTATTGTGAGCTAAAATAGTAAAACTTATTAAAAAAAGAAAAACCATAATTCATTAAAATTTACATATTTCAATTTTTTTAATAAAGCATTAAAATTTTTGAAGACACATTTGTCTTTTATGATTATTGATGCAATTTTTCCTCTATTTCCCTCACTTTAGTGACACATTTGTCTTTTATGATTATTGATGCAAATTTTCTTCTATTTCCCTCACTTTAGAGACACATTTGTCTTTTATGATTATTGATGCAATTTTCCTCTGTTTCCCTCAGGATGTCTTACGTGCTAAAAACTAGCATGTAATTTATAGTATGACCATTAGCAATTTAACACTACTATGAGTTAAAATAATAAAACTTATTAAAAAAACAAAAAAACCATAATTTATTAAAATTTACATATTTCAATTTTTTTAATAAAGCATTAAAATGTTTGAACTACATAGCACATCCAAAGATGCAGTAGATGCAATAAGTGTCATTGATAGTTTCAGAAGAGAAATCTCCATTGTTGAAAATATAGAAGTGTTCATATTCCATTTACTAGCAATTTTAATTAATAAATATCTTTTTAATTGGAATTTAACAATATAATTTTTGTGAAATTGTAATTTTTGATTATTTAAAATGTGTTTTCAAATCTATAAAGAAAACTCTCCATTGTTGAAAATATAGAAGTGTTCATATTCCATTTACTAGCAATTTTAATTAATAAATATATTTTTGTTTGGAATTTAACAATATATTTTTTGTGAAATTGTAATTTTTGATTATTTAAAATGTGTTTTCAGATCTATAAATAAATTTAACAACTTAAATTTTCTTTAAAACACTTAAATTTTGAAATTTCCACAACTTAAATTTACAATTTAAAAATAACATCTAAACAAACTTTAACCAAATCCAACAAAACCAAACACTTCTTGGAACCAAACACTACTTAGAATATGACATTTGACCCATATTTTCATTGTAAATCTCGTGATCCAATAATGTTTTAAACATAAAATTTGTGGCCATAAGGTGTCTTAACGCATCATGACTATTATTTTTCAAAAAATTATTACTATTATTTGTGAAGAATTTGTCACTTTGTTTTAGTGAGTCTTTGCATTTAATTCACATAGAGCACATATTTGAGTAACACATTTGTCGCACATATTTGAGTGACACATTTGTATTTTATGATTATTGATGCAAATTTTCCTCTATTTCCCTCACTTTAGTGGAACATTTGTCTTTTATGATTATTGTTGCAAATTTTCCTCTATTTACCTCACTTTCTTGAGTGTTTTAAACATAAAAGTTGTGGCCATAAGGTGTCTTAACGCATCATGACTATTATTTGTCAAAAAATTATTACTATTATTTGTGAAGAATTTGTCACTTTGTTTTAGTGAGTCTTTGCATTTAATTCACATAGAGCACATATTTGAGTAACACATTTGTCGCACATATTTGAGTGACACATTTGTATTTTATGATTATTGATGCAAATTTTCCTCTATTTCCCTCACTTTAGTGGAAAATTTGTCTTTTATGATTATTGTTGCAAATTTTCCTCTATTTCCCTCACTTTCTTGAGTGTTTTAAACATAAAAGTTGTGGCCATAAGGTGTCTTTACGCATTATTACTATTATTTGTGAAAAAATTGTCGCTTTGTTTTAGTGAGTCTTTGCATCTACTTCACATAGAGCACATATTTGAGTAACACATTTGTCGCACATATTTGAGTGACACATTTGTCTTTTATGATTATTGATGCAAATTTTCCTCTATTTCCCTCACTTTAGTGACACATTTGTCTTTTATCATTATTGATGTAAATTTTCCTCTATTTCCCTGAGTGACACATTTGTCTTTTATGATTATTGATGTAAATTTTCCTCTATTTCCCTCTCTTTCTTGAGTGGGGTCGTGCATATGGGTGATAGGAAGTACATGTTTAATGAAAAAATTGTCTGGTGATATGAAGTACATATTTTATGAAAAAATTGTCCATATTCTTCAAGATTACCTATCACTTTCTTTCATGAATGGTGATATGAAGCACATATTTTAATGAAAATAATTGTCCATATTCTTCAAGATTACATATGTTTCATGATCACTTTCTCTCATGAATGGGGCCTCGCATTTTGAGTGATATAACATTTGGTTGACATAGAGCACATACTTTAATGAAATTTTGTTTTTTTTTGTTTTGTTTTTGTTTTTTTTTTGTAAGTTTGAGGAGTATCTTTTAATAATTTCATATTTGTTTTTTCTTTTTTTCTTTTAAAAAAAAAAAGTATATGTATGGTAAGATATATTTCCTATTTGTAAGTGTACATTTGGATTGTGTGAGATATTTATAGGTAGAAAAATTTTAGGGGCTAATACTAGTAAATAGACTCATTTCCCATTTTTTTTCCCAAAAAAAATGTAAATTCTTTTTTCTTGAAAAAAGAAACACTCAAATTTCTTAAGATAATGGAAATTTGAAATTTTATGTATAATCAAGGTAAATTTAATGTGTAGTTAGAGTAAAATAAATTTTGTGAAACTAATATTAATATTTTGTGAAAATAATTGTGACAAATATTGTCTCAATATGCAAATCAATCATGATCAACCATGGTGTCATGATCAACCATGGTGAATAATGAATGTCGAGAAAGATTGTCTCAATATGTAAATTACTATTCCAAAACTTCAAACCTTTTATTTTTGCAGCCAAATTTAATTGCTTTTGTAAATAAATTCTTTATTAACTTACAAAGTCTTGATTAAAAAATTAATGTGTGTTTCAAGTATCTTCTACAAGAACAAAGTGTCATTGGCTAAGATTGGATCTAAAATTTATTTTAATTTAATTTTTTACGTGCAATCAAACTAAAAGAAATTTGAAATTTTATGTATAATAGGGTAACTTTAATGCATAGTTAAAGTAAAATAAATTTTGTGAAACTAATTTTCATATTTTGTGAAAATAATTGTGACAAATATTGTCCCAATATGCAAATCAATCATGATCAACCATTGTGTCATGATTAACCATGGTGAATAATGAATGTCAAGAAAGATTGTCTCAATATGTAAATCAACCATGGTCAACCATCTCTATTTTAGTGTTTATAATATTTATCATAAAGTTTATATAACTTACAATATTTATTTCAGGATTTATCATAGAATTTTCTCAATATGGAAATAAATCATGGTAATGTAAATCAACCATGGTCCACCATCAATATTTTAGTGTTTATAATATTTATCATGGGGTTTATATAACTTGGTTTACAATATTTATTTTAGGATTTATAATAGGATTTTCTCAATATGAAAATAAATCATGGTTGTTGTGCGAAATATTGTCTCAATATGTAAATCAACCATGGTCAACCATCTCTATTTTAGTGTTTATAATATTTATCACAGGGTTTATATAACTTGGTTTACAATATTTATTTTAGGATTTATCATAGGATTTTTTCAATATGGAAATAAATCATGGCCAACCATGGTCAAACATGGTCAAACATGGTTTAGATAACTTGGTTTACAATATTTATTTTAGGATTTATCATAGGATTTTCTCAATATGGAAATAAATCATGTCCAACCATGGTCCAACATCTCATTGTGACAACTATTGTCTCAATATAAAAAAAACCATGGTCAACCATGGTCAAACATGGTCTAGCATCTCATTTTCACAAAGATTGTCTTGATATGAAAATCAATCATTGTCAACAATGGTCCAGACAAAGGTTGTCTCAATAAGAAAATCAACCATGGTCAACCTTGTTTATTTTAGCATTTGTAATATTCATCATAAGGTTTATATACCTTCAGTTTATAATATTAATCCATTGGGTTTAATATTGATCCCTTAGATTTATAATCCCTTGGGTTTATTAATCTAAGGGTTCATTTTCCTAACAAAGATTTTCTCAATAAGAAAATCAACCATGGTGAACCATGTTTATTTTAATGTTTATAATATTCATATTAGGGTTTATATACCTTCGGTTTATAATATTAATCCATTGGCTTTAGTATTGATCCCTTGGATTTATACTCCCTTGGGTTTATTAATCTAAGGGTTCATTTTCCTAGGGTATAATATTGTTCAACGAGTTTATCATATTAATCCTTAATATAAATCCCTTGGGTTTATAATCATGGTCAACCATGGTCCAACGTCACATTATGACAAAGATTGTCTCAATATGAAAATCAACCATGGCCATCCATTCCCAACCATCGTCAAACATGGTCAATCATGGTCAACTATGGTCCAATGTGACAATGTGATGAAAATTGTCTCAATATGAAATTAACCATGGTCAAAGATGGTCCATGTCCATCCTCAAACATGGTCAATCATGGTCAACTATGGTCCAATGTGATAATGTGACAAAGATTGTCTCAATATGAAATCAACCACGGTCAACCATGGTCCAATGTTGCATTGTGACAGATATTGTCTCAATATGAAAAACAACAATGGTAAGCCATGCTCAACCATGTTTATTTTAGGGTTTATAATATTATCTTAGGGTTTATACATTCGGTTTATAATATTAATCGCTTTCATTTAATATTAAACAATTTTTATTTTAGGGTTTATAATATTTATCTTAGGGTTTATACATTGGGTTTATAATATTAATCACGTTGGTTTAATATTATTCCCTTGGGTCTATAATCCCTTGGGTTTTTAGTATTAATCCCTTGGGTTAGTGAATCCCTCGGGCTTTTAGTATTAATCCATTGGGTTTAAAATATCAACCCCTTGGGCTTATTAATCCAAGGGTTCATATTCCTAGGGTATAATATTATTCATAGGGTTTATAATATAAATCCTTAGCTTTATAATTATGGTCAACCATGGTCAACCATGGTACAACGTCACATTCTAACAAATATTTTATCAATATGAAAATCAACCATGGTCCAACATTACGCTGTGACAAAGATTGTCTCGATATGAAAATCAATCATGTTCAATCATGGTCAACCATGGTCCAATGTCACATTGTGAGAAGAATTGTCTCAATATGGAAATCAACCATGGTCAGCCATGTTTATTTTAGGGTTTATAATATTTATCTTATCGTTTATATACCTTGGGTTATTAATATAAGGGTTCATATTCTTAGGCTCTAGTATTATTCCCCTAGGTTTATTGTCCCTTTGTTTTTTAGTATTAATCCCTATGGTTTATTATTCCATTGGGTTTAAAATATCAAGCATGGTCAAGCATGGTCAAGCACGGTCAACCATTGTTGACCATGGTCCAGTATTGCATTATGACAAAGATTGTCTCAATATGATAATACTAGTCAACGATGGTCAATCATGGTAAATCTTGGTCAACTATGGTCCAGTGTCACATTGTGACAAAGATTGTCTCAATATGATAATATTGGTCAACCATGGCCAATCATGGTCAACCTTGGTCAACCATGGTCCAGTGTCACATTGTGACAAAGATTGTCTCAATATGAAAGTCAATCATTGTATTAACTATGGTCCAACATCACATTATGACAAATATTGTCTCGATATGATAATCATGGCCAACCTTGGTCAACCATGGTCCAACATCACATTGTGACAAATATTGTCTCAATATGAAAATCAATCATTGTCTCAACCATGGTCTAACGTTGTATTATGGAAATATTGTCTCACTATGATAATCCTGGTCAACCTTGGTCAACCATGGCCATCCATTGTCAAGCATGGTCGAGCATGATCGAACATCACATTGTGACAAAGATTGTCTTGATATGAAAATCAACCATGGTTAAGCATGGTCAAACATGGCCCAACCTCATGTTGTAACAAGGATTGTCTCAATATGAAAATCAACCATAGTCAACCATGTTTATATTAGTGTTTATAATATTTATCTTAGGGTTTATATACCTTGGGTTTATAATATTAGTCCCTTGGGTTTTATATTATTCAACCTTGGTCAACCATGGTCAACCATGTTTTATAAAATAAATCATGATAAACCATGGTTAATCATGGTCAGCCCTGGTTAATCATGGTCAACCATGGTCTAACGTTGCATTGTGACAAAGATTTTCGTAATATGAAAATCAACCATTCTCTCAACTATGGTCCAACATCAAATTGTGACAAATATTGTCTTAATATCATAATCATGGTCAACCATGATCAACCATGTTCAATCATGGTCAACCTTGGACAAAGATTATCTCAATATGAAAATCAATCATTGTCTCAACCATGGTCCAACGTTGTATTATGACAAATATTGTCTCAATAACACAATCATGTTCAACCATGTCAATCATGGCCACCTATGGTCAACCATGGCCACCTAAGGTCAATCATGGTTAACTATGGTTGAATTTCACATTGTGACAAAGATTGTTTTGATATGAAAATCAACTATGGTTAAGTATGGTCAACCATGGTCCAACGTCTTATTGTAAGAAGTATTGTCTCAATATTATAATATTGGGTTTGATATTATGGTTTATAATATTAAGTTTAAAATATAACATATATTAACTTAATGCCTACAGCGTATATTAACC
>APFE031067113.1:108367-129148 GCA_000404065.3 Pinus taeda
ATATATATATATATGTATGTATGTGTCCATGTATCTATGTCACTATCTGACAGGGTCATTAGGAGTCGTTCTTGTAGAGGAATGATTTCTTATGTAGACGAATGACATGAAGAGATTCTTGGGCTTGCAAGGAATCAATGGGGAGGAGTAACCCTGGAAAATATAGGAGGTCAATATCATGTGTTTATGAGTTGATATTATGTCTATGTTATGGACATGTTATACCAAGGGATACAACAATGAAATGAAAGCAATGTGGTTTGCGACATTCTGGGACAAGCATGAATAAGACACTGGAGCTAAGGTTGCTTGGTAAAGATAGTATGGTTTTGGATGTGTGGTACTATTATTGTACGAACATTGCATATGTAATGGTATGTGCATCTAGTGTTCAGTGTATATTGCATATGCAGTGCTAGGTATAGATGGAGACTTGTAGATGTTGGATATGCAGTATTTTTTACAGACGATGCTATGTACATGGTGTTGCATGCATGTTGTACATGTGGGGCTATGTACATATGTTGTTGTGTGCATGGTTGTACAAGTGGTGTTATGTGCATGTGGTGTTGGACAAGCATGCATAAGACACCAGAACTAAGGTTGCTTGGTAAAGACAATACGGTTTTGGATGTGTGGTACTATTGTTGTGCGAATGTTGCATATGTGATGGTATGTGCACCTAGTGTTGTGTGGATATTGCATATGCAGTGCTACGGGTATATGGAGCCTTGTAGATGTTGGATATGTAGTGTTTTTTACAGATGATGCTATGTACAGGTGGTGTTGCGTGAATTTTGTACATGTGGAACTATGTACATATGGTGTTGTGTGCATGGTTGTACAAGTGGTGTTATATGCATATGGTGTTGTTTACATGTTGTACAAGTGGCGAGGTGTGCAGGTGGTGTTGTGTACATGTCATGCATGTGGCGTTGTGTACATATGGTGTCGTGTAGATGTCGCCCGTGTGGTACTGTGTACATGTAGTATTGTGTACATGTTGTACAGTGGTGTAGTGTACATGTGGCGTTGCATACAGTGATGTTGTGCACAAGTTGTGCAGGTGGCTACAGTATACAGGTGGTACTATGTACATGTGGTACATATGGTACTGGTGTATATGCATGTATTGCATGGTGTTTTATGATGTGTGTAGTTGTATGTGTGTGATGCAGACTATGTGTATGTGAACATCATTCAAGAGAAGGCACAGGGTGTTTGTCTAGTATGGCAACTGATCCAGAGTGCGTACAAAATAAAGACACGAGTAGAAGCTAAGGATTAATGAAAGGATAAGTATCAATATTTTATTTTAGTTTTATTATGCATATGATTTATGACTATGGTATATGATGATTATATGTGATCTATGATTCTGGTTTATGATGGTTAAATCTGATTTATGATCTTGATCTATGATGGTTGTGTTTTTTTCTAACCAGATGTGATATGTTTATACATGATGTTTTCATCAAACAATTATTTTGACTTGTTGTGACAGGAAGCGAACACTATTGCAAGTGTACCTTATTGACGAACTACCAATGAGGTATGATTTGAGGTTATTTCAATTTATTTGAATTTAATGGAGATTATGTGCTTGCAACATGAATGCATGAACATGATCGGTTAGGTGGTTGAAATCGACTGCAATAATTGGTAGAAGTAGTAAAAGAAATTGGAACATGCAACAGTATGCTAGTAAAGTACTTCAGGAGTAGAGCCATTGTGGGACACTGGTACCCAATAGTGTCCATTGATTTCCATGAGAATGCTATGACCGGTAAGATGGTTTTGAGGAATGTATATGCCTTGTTTGTTGATCTTTCGATGTGAGGAAGACTTTCCAAGGGATGGATTTCCTAGGACAAGGGATTCCGGGGAACTTGGAAGGTGAGTGACTGCATGGAAGGGGGTGACCAAATTTTTCGAGGGACTGTGTAATAGAGAAGGGAAGGTCACATATGTATTTGTTTTGGTCATTAGCATTGCAAGAGGGAATCAAATACACATTGGGAGTGCACCCTGGAACAATGAGCTAGTAACTGTTCGCTAAGGGGACAAGTGGCGCAGGATTATAACACTCGACATTGGATGCAACTTTGACTATGGTAGAGGATTCAAGACTTCCTGAAAAGGCGGTGAATCCTGGTATTACTTTTGAGGGTGGAGGTGTGATCCCCTATATTCCCTTGTTGATTGATATGGGAATCATATCATTTTACTTGCTGGTTCAGTAAATGTGCATATGTGTATATGTGGTTATTGTAAATACTGTAATGAGCTAAATTATAAAGCTCCATGGGTAGTGTGTTTGTGTTTCAGTGGTTTTGCTGAGGTCATGGTGTGGTTTAACACAGAGGATGGTGTTCCCCAGGGGGAGGGGGTGGTTCTGTAATAGCCCTGGTGAAAATTCCATGTAATAATGTAAATAAAGGAAAAAATAAGACCACGGGTAAGTGTTACATAACATTTTGTCACTGTCCCTGTACTCCTTGTTCCTTGATCCTAGAGGACCTCTACAGTGAACCTCGCATACTTTTCCTTCATGAAGAAACTCCCATTATGTCCCTCTTCATGAGTAGATCATTTCCATTTTGCACCATTTCCCCTGAAACTTCTATTTTGCTCAATTTACAAGACCAACGCTAATGGCCTTTGTGTCCCCCGCACCGATGTGCAGGGATTAACACTACTCCCTGTGCTGACTGGTGCGATTGAGCTATGTTCCAGTCATGCTGGTCCTGTTCTGGATTTTTTTTTAAATTAGAGTTGAAGCTTCCAGCTCTAGAAGCTCCATAACAAAATTATGGTAAATGGTTTGGCCAAATGGGGTTGAGGATGATAGTTTGGGCTCCTTTCCCATATAATGATGGAACTACCTCAAGGGATAAGTCCTTCTCCCATGAGAACAGGATCCATCTCCCATCCATATTTCCTATATAAACCTCCCTTCTTCCCAAGCACAAGCTAGTTAGAGTTTTAGCTGGGTGTGAGTATACTGTTTTAGATTAGACAAGCAAGCTACTACTAGTTGTAGCCATCTAGTTGTGTGAGGGAGAAGTGTGTTTGGTTTGGAGTGAATCCTAAAGGGAAGAGCCTTTAAAATATTGTTGTTTGAAGCCATCATGAAGTTCTAGCAGAAGTGTGTGGGAAGTCGGTCTTGTTAGAGGAAGACTGCAGCGTCAAGACGAATGGTTGTAATCTCTCTTTGATATTAATATATGCAACTATCGATTGATTTCCTACATGTTTTGTAATATTACATATCCATGTCTTAATGCTTCTTAACTCATTAAATAGGTTGAATTTTAATTTGTCTATTATTATGTTTGTGTGCTGTTGTTGTTTACTTGTTTCAGGAGATTGAAGAAGGAAGTGAGAGATTGTTGGAGCGAGCAAGAAAGGACATCATTAAGTAGGATAAGCGACCAAGAGGTAGGCCCTCTTGATTGATTCTAACCTAAGGAAATATTCCATAGAATGTATCTGTTGTGGCTAGACCCATTATCGGGCTAGAAGAACTCGTTCATGTCCACACTTATAACTTTATTTCACCATAAATTGGCGGCTCCGCTGGGGAGATCCCGTCTTTTGTTTGTTTTGGATTTCATGAGAAATTTATAGTTTAACATTTTCCCTTTGGTTCTATTTCTTTTCAACTGCTTACTCACCTAAGTCTAAAATTCATAGTAGCAGATGTGGTCCCTGTTTTGATTTTTTTTTAATTTTTCCTTAGTTACCTCAGCCAGCGCATTTAATCTGATAACAATCACACCGACCAGTGTGAATTGATGAGGTACAGTTGCACCGACAAGCCTCTGGCGCTTGTTGTCAGTTAGGCAGTCGTGCCGATGCCTGTAAGTGAAGATGAGGGCTTGACCCCAATCTTGGCCAGTGTGTTCTACTCTTGTGTTTTTTACCCCATGAGCCTTTTTGACGGTTTTCTCCCTAATTAGAAAGCTACTTTTCATTTCGTTTTTGCTTGCTTGTTGCCTTGTCATCTTGCTATTTGATCAATTAAGTCATTGAGTGCCCAACGACACTAGGGCATCTAGTTAGTCACCCATTCAATAGCTTGTGGACTCATTAAGTTAGGTTGTGGGTGTGTTTTCTCCTTGCATTTGTTTTTGGGTCCTTTTATGACTTTGACCTCTTTTTGCACAAGTTTGAAAAAGTTTCATTTACTAGCTTGAACATATTTTTCTGGCATAGATTACATTGTTCGTCTCATGTTTGGTAGAGTTGGTGTTTCATTGATCTGAATGAACTTCTCTTTTCATGTTTTCATCTACTTGAAGAGCTCATAGTCTCGAAAAAATTTTCATTGAAAGATTGTATGCGAAAAGTTTGTTTCGTTGTTTCACGAGAAAGAATGAAATTCTAGCTTGTTGCATCATTATGATTTTCATCTCTTAAAAACTAGAATTGCATCAGCACTTGAAAAAAGAAGAGAAATTTTTTCATTTTGGAAGGACTGATAGATAAGTGCTTGTTGGGAAATTAGGAATTGGAATGCATTTTTCATTAGTTTATTTTTTGAAAAAGTGAGGTAGTGAAATATCATTTCATTTTCAGTTGCTTGATTGTTTGCATTTTATTGAGTAGTTTCTACCCTCTCTAGTGTAGGCATTTCATCGAATTGAAAGGATCTTGTCCCATTTAGTTGCATTTTAGGTTTTTCAAGTAGCACTGCTAAGACCTTAAAATTGAAACTTAACTCAATATCAACTCTAAAATGAGTTCAATTAACCTAATGCTCATTTGACATTAATGATCATATCTAGAAGGTCTAGGCTAGAGACGTGTTCCTGCATCCTTAAACCTAGCAACTGTCATTATCTTTGACATTAGACAGCGCTAGAACAGATTTTTGCTCCCTGTATTGTCGAGTATATAACAAGACACCCCACTAGGCTGCAATCCTTTTATCCTTAGGAAGCCGAGTCGGACACCTTGCGAACGTGATACACCAAACACAACATTCAGGGAGATTGCCTGCTCGTACTTCTTGGTTCTCCAGGAGGTATTTTGCAGTTCACGGTTGCATGGTAATCGTATTTACCTAGATCATCTAGAGTAGTCATTTGATATTTTTGACTCATTAAACTTAAAATATCATTTGATCACTTGTCCTTTCGTGCTCGTTTCCAATCAAAAGTGATAGAGTCATCTTTGTTTATTTCTTGACTCTTAAAAAATGAAAGAACATCAGTCTTTTATGCATCTTAATAATTGATTGCCCATGATCCAAAACATCTTGTTAGTATTTTTTACCAAATCGTGAGTTCCCTTAAAAGGAAATTTTTAAATCCTTGAAGTTATTTGTTCTGTCGACTAAGATAAGGTCATCATGGCTGAACCATCTGGTTCACCCAATTCCTCTTCCTCTCCTCCATCTGAAATATTGTTTGAGGAGTGGTTTCTTGAGTTATCAGGGTTACTTGAAGACCAAAATGTTGAACTCGCAATTGTTTTGAGTATTCAACCATTTTCATCTCGTCCTCCACCTACTTTGGATTCAGGGTCATCTGCTGATCTTGGCCCAGAATCTTCGGATAATCCTATTTAAACTCCAGAGAACTCATCGACCACTGATGGTCAGCTTGGACTAGTTATCTATCCTCTAAACCCTTTGTTTGATGTTGTTGATATATCACCGTAGCGTCCTTACAATCTATACGACCAACTAGGGGTTCCTTTGGAACTATCCCCGAGTACACCTTCGGCCATTTGTCGTCATCTGTTTCCAAACATGGAACCCAAAGGCGATGCTCTAGTCACTTCTCCGGATGAGTCCGAAGTGTCTGCTCCACACACTGTTGAGGGGGAAGAATTGCAATTGGAGTTTCCTCTCGATGGTTTCCCTTATTCAGAAGGTATTCCCGCCAGCTTGCCACCCGACTATGTGTCTTTGGGGCACTTAGTTTCAGGCATACCTATTGCCTCATCACTCTACCATAATCCTATTTGGTAATTAAGCCTACTTTAGGTCTGTTCGTCATGAATGTGACTTCCCAAATAGTTGTTACTTCAGTCCCGCTGCAACCCACCGTCTCGAATACTCTTGTATCATCGATCCCAATTACACGTCGGTCACAACCAGTAGTTTCAAATATTGTCTCTACTAGTTCTTCTACCCCATTCGTCAGTGGCCAGATTGTGCCACCGCGTTGGGGGCAGATCTTGAATGTCTCTATGGTGTCAGGTGCCACTAATGTGAGCGGCTCACAAGCCCACATGCTTGGTATAAACCAACCCTCTTATGGTATTATTTATAACTCTGCTGACCCTACTAGATCAAGAAATGTCCAATACCAATATGTTCAAAATCTTGTTGGTCTGTCTGGATCGAGAAATATTTAGTATCAGCAGCCCTATGGGGCTAAGGTCTAATACCAAAATCCTTACATTCCATATGGTTTTTAAGGATTGGTTAATTAACCTTGCACCCTCCAATCTGGGTAGTACATCTAGCCTGCCTATGGCCAGATTCAGTTTGGTAATTTCCCGAGAATTGTTCAAGTACCCTTGCAATAGCAAGGACATCCTTTAGAAAACCAGGGAAACCTTTGTTACCGCAAGGGTAACCTTTGTTGCAGCAAGGGATTTCCACACAACAACAAGGGTAGATTATCCCACATCAAGGTCACCTGCAACAACCACAAGGCCAATCCTTCCAACAGTTGTAGTAGGTCGTGCAATAACACATGCAATATGCTCCGCATACCTCTCAACCCATACCCTTGTAGGGCCAACCTCTGCAAACCCAGGGACAAATTTTGTAAATGCAAGGTCAACCCTTGCAACAGCAAAACCAACTAGGGCAACAACAACCCTTATATACATATCAACAAGGTCAACCCTTGTAGGGACAGGGTCAAGGTCAAGTCCTACAACAACAGGTGTAAAATCCTCTTATCCTAGGTCAACAGGTTCAGAATCCTGCTAGCCAAGGGAACTAGGTACAAAACCCCTATGTCCAAGGGAAACAAGTGTATCAACCTTATGCCCAAGGACTGCAAGTCCAGAACCCTCTTGTTCAGGGACAACAGGCTCAACAACCCTATATTCCAAGACGACAGGTCCCATATCCATATGTCCAAGGTCAATAGGCTCAACAACTTTTTAACCCATACGTTGCCTATCAGCAACCTGTGCCTCGATAGTTTCAAGGTATTCAAGGTCAGAATCCTCCCTACGGTCAAGGTAATCCACAATGGGGGCAACCTCAAATGCCATATGGCCAAAATCCCCTGCTGTGAGGCCAAAATCCTTATCGGCAGGGATGGGCTCCTCCCTATGGGCCCACTTATCGACCTCCCATGCCTTTTAACACTCAATTACCTTTCTTGGCTACACTTGAGTTTCCAGATGTATCACACCTTACGAATGATCTGATCCTTCATTCGCCGCACTGGCCTCTAGTGCCGTCCAAGATACCAAGTGATTGCCCAAAGTTCGATGGAAAAGATAAAGAAGATCCTCAGGCCCATGTGATGACATATCACCTCTGGTGCTCATTGAACTAATACATGGTCGATTCCATTCGTCTTTGTCTTTTCCAATGAACCCTCACAAGTGCCACAGCGAAATGGTACATCAAGCTACCTCGAAGTACTTTCCATGACTTCAATTCGTTAGCCATGGATTTCCTCACGCATTTTCAGCTGTCGGTTCATTATGAAACAGGCACCTATTTGCTCACATCACTTAAGAAAGACACCGCAACACACATCTCTGATCATATCCATGAATGGAGATGTAGACATCGCCTGATCAAATTTGAGATAGCTGATCAGTTTCTCATTGAATGGTTTACTAAATCATTCGTAGCCCAATTTCTCGCGATATAGCTATGGGTGGATGTGTCACTGAAGCGCAAGCCATCACTTGTGCCCAATACTTGGACCTGGTTTACTCTTTGTCTGGCACTTTATATGAGTTGTTACCCAATGCCCCGGGACCATCATTTGATCCCACAACATCAAAGTCACCTGTTGTTCCTCCCGTTGATGGAGTTATTGGTTCAGTATCTCAGACCCCTGCTAAAACTTCTTCCAAACATAAGTTGGTCTCGAATGTTGCTCCTAATAGTTCATCTCAACATCCACTAGGCCCTGGTAAAACCTTAGAGGTCCACGCTATCTAGTCTACCACAACGGACAAATCCTTGAAAGGGAAAAAGAAAGGCATAGGCAAAGCTAAACCCGATGCCTAGAAACAGGGTCCTCCCAAATCGTGTGCTGGTGAATCTTCACAATAGAAACCTGAGTATCCCTACCTCATTTGCGAGGAAGATCACTACACTAAGGATTGTCCTCAATGATCTAAAGTTAGTCACCTGCTCAAAGGGACCCTGTTGTCCTTAAAGGGACATTTCTGTCTCAGCAGACTCAAATGGTAGACCAACCTCAATCTTCTTCCTCTGGATCTCAAGTGTTCATGATGAGCATGACCATTAATGTAGCTACCCGATCGAAAGATTATCAAACTCCAGCTCTAACAGCTGGAAAAGAAAAAGAAGCTGCACCTTCTTCTTCTACCTTAAGTTCTGGCCCTCTACAAATCGAGCACCCTAAGCTTGATTCTGCTACGTGGCCACCCTCTTGAGGTGTGCTGCGGAAATCCTCATATAATCTCAAAGCCTGAGCTGCTCAGCACTACAATATTGTTGAAGATTTGGCTCAGGCACCGTCAACCATGTTGGCTCTCGAAGTACTCCAAATCTTCCCGTCGCAGTTGAAATCTTTGCTCTCACTTATCGGGGGCATTGATCCCACTGATTCTAATTTGATATGTTTTGATCTAGAGAACCATGTTCCATGACTCCCTCATTAGATTGCCTTTCTTATTCAATTATTCATTAACGAGAAGACCATCCACCACAATGTCATTGATCAAGTTGCTTCCACCTGCATCATGTCAACTGCATGTTGGAATGCTAATGGCTCCCCTGCACTAAACCAGTCTCTGAACACTTTGGAAGATTTATATGGGCATAATTCGCGACCCTTCGGTGTCTTACCTAACCTTGCCATCACCCTAGAAGGTTAGACAATGCAAGTTGAAGTAGAGATTGTTGATGTCAATCTCAATTATAGTCTTCTACTTGGCTGAGGTTGGATCCATGCCATGTATGCCATGGCCTCCTCTTTTTTTCGCATGATTTGTTTTCCCCATCAAGGAAAGATTGTCACCGTCGATCAGTTGTCTTTCTTTGCCTCTTCCTCCTCAGATGGAAATGTTCCAGACGTCAAGCACTCTGGTGGTCCCTATGCGAGTGTGGGGACAGGTCTCTTCAAATATTCTACATTAATGGGAATTTTTCCACTCCCACCTCCTCATGTTGCCTCTGTCAACATGGTCTTAGTCAAATCTATTCCTTGGGTCATACCTACATGAGATCTTTTTGATGCTTGGGGCGAGGTCATGCCGCTTAGTCCCGCCGAAGTCAATTACATGGAAATTGTTTCAGCTTCGAACTCTACATCCTCTGATTCTTATATGTCAAAAACCTCTCTCGATATGTACTCTTAATCCCCCTGGCTTGGCACTTTGGAATCATCCAATCCCTTAGCCGAAATGTTCCTCACTGATGATGGTATCATGGAAATCATGTCTCTCAAGGAACCACCATGGATTGATACTCATCATCACTCCTCGTTCCTACCTCGCTCGATGGTCATGTCTACTACTTTTGAAGAGTCCTCTTCTCTATTTCCACCCTCGACTGTTACTCATGAAGTATGGTCAGAAGGAAATTTGGGTAATATTACCCAAATGATGCCGATTGACATTTCTATCAAACTTGATGTTGTTGAACACGTTCATATTGGGGTATCTTGTTCTCCGGATGAGATCAGGACATATATTCATCTATTTCAAGAATCTCGTGATGTGTTTGCATTGTCTTATGAAGAAATGCCTGGCATCGATCCTAGCATTGCAGTGCATGAAATACCAACGTATCCGCACGTGAAACCCATTCGCCAATGGCTTCACCCGGTGCACCCTAGGAAGGCCACTGCTATTAAGGGTGAAGTTGAAAAGCTTCTCAAAGCTGGCTTCATTTATCCCATCCCCCTTATAGACTGGGTGTCCAATATTGTCCCGGTGACTAAAAAACAAGGCACAATCTGCCTTTGTGTGGATTATCGAGATCTTAATCGTGCCTATCCTAAAGACAACTATCCTACTCCCTTCATTAATCAAATCATTGATGAATGTGCCGAGAGCGAGATCTTTTACTTTATGGACAATTTTTCTAGTTATAACTAGATTAATATCGCACCAGCCGACCAAGAAAAGACAACCTTTATTTGCCCATGGGGTATATTCATGTATAAGAAGCTCCCTTTCGGCCTCAAAAATTCCGGAGCCACATTTCAATGGGAAATGTCCTATGCGTTTCATTATATTCACAACATTGTCTAGCCTTACTTGGATGACCTTCCTACCCATTCTCGTAAGCGCCAAGATCACCCAGACCATCTTCGACAGATTTTTCTATGCTGCATACATTATAATATTTGGTTAAATCCACACAAATGTGTTTTCTGCAGGGAATCAGGACAACTCCTCGGCGTCATCATTTCCAAGGATAGAATTCGTCTCGATCCACTAAAAGTCGAGGCCATTGTAAGTTTATCCCCTCCATCCTCAGTGCACAAACTCCAGAGCCTACAAGGAAAGGCTAACTTTCTTCGTCGTTTTATACCCAACTACGTTGGGCTACCCATAGGATTTAACTGGTTGCTCAAACAAGGAACACCCTTTGCATGGGATGAGGTGGCCCAAAAATATTTTGATGACCTTAAGGCCATCCTCATAAATGCTCCTCTATTGCATCCACCAGACTATTATTGAGATTACTATTATTGAGATTAAATGCTCCTCTATTGCATATACAGAAGTTGTACATATACAAAATATGGCTTTTGTATATGTGCAACTTTTCTATACACACATAAATATGGAAGTGTAAATATACAAAAATCACACACATGCGAAAATGCATTCACTTGATTAAAATTAAACCTTTCTTCCTCTTTGTTTTATGTGTGATTAAAAGCAAACTCATTCATATTCTTGCATTTGCATCCTCACTCAAACACCACACACTCACTTGGGCATCATAGGGGACCACATAGTCACACATATATAGAAGTCATATTCTATATATTCACTCGCATTTTCGCAAGTGTGACTTTTGTATATTCACACTTCCATATATATGTGCGTATTTAGAGGTTATGCATATATGGAAGATGGATTTCATATATGTATGGCTTTTGTATATGCACATATATATGGATACATACATATACGTAAGTCACACATATGCAGAAATGCAAGAGCATTTATGAAATTCAACTTCTATATATGTGATTGTTTATTTATATGCATATACATAAATGTACACATATGGAAAATGGATTTTGTATATGTGCAGTTTTTGTGTATAAAGTGGATGCCCATTTATAAAATTCCTAAATGTGTAAAGTTTATTTGTCAGGATTATTCATTTATAAAATACTATTTATAAACCAAAAATGTTGTGGAAAAAGTCTCTATGTTGCTGGAATTTTTGGGATAGTCAGAGGGGTGTTATGGTGAAATGGTTAGAAATAACATGCAATCTCATGATGTAATTCTTTTTTCATTGTTGTTAATGGATCTCCACTAACTGAAAGTGAAAAATTGAATTATGTATAGTAAGATTTGGTGATTTTGGTCTTTGAATTAATGGATCCACTATGTAATCCATAATTTTCCCATTAAATTCAGGTGGACATGCGATTAACAGATATGCCATGCAATCCACAATTTTTCTGTTAAATTCCAACTTCACTGAAGATGTATTGATGGTTTTTTCAAGGGTCATGACAGGACCTGTTCGACGATTCTTCCAAACAACAATGAAAAAACTAAACAAAAATAAATAAAAATGCATCTAATTTATATACTATTGAAATGTGAGGAAAAAATAAATATTAGAAATCACATGAAGGGAAATTTCAAAAAGAAACCTATCATAAAAAATTTACTTGACGGTAAAGAGTGACCATCAAATTTATACCTGGATGAGACTAATATCATATTTAATGGGCAAGATGAATAAACAATAAATTAACTATTAACTTACTAGGTAACATGTTCCTAATTTTATAGAAAGGTAATCCAATCCTTATACAATATACTCCAAAATCAACAACACCTCAATCATGTTTTTATGTCAACCCACTTTAAATTTAACTGCCTCAGGCTCAAGGGAAATTTGTCTACAATCTTGCATTTGTGAGTTGTTCTGGAGAGAAATATCCAACCATCTATTCCACTAGTTTTCCATGCTTTCAAGTCCTTGCAGGCCTTTCAAAGTGTGACCCAAACAATGAATTTATAGTTACACAACACCAAGCCCTATAGTTGAGCCTTTTCAAAATGTAATTTGACATTTAACCATTTTACATGTATATAGAAAATAAAAGTGTTGAGCATAAATAAATTTGTTTTGGTTATTTCTCAGGTGTACATTTTATCACTATTCATAATAATTATAAGTTTGGAAAAGGTTTGAGGAAAAATGAATGAACTTGAATTGTTTAAAAGAATACATAAATTACATATAAATAATATTATTTATGGAGTTGGACTTCTACACACATATAGGTAATCATTAATAAACAGTTTCTTAGTTTCAATTAATTGGTAACAAAATCGAATTAGTACTCAATTAGTAAGCTATGCACAAGTGAAGAATTCATGCATGCATACTGAGCCTCAGTAAACTTTCCAAGCACAAGCAAAGAACTCATGCATGTATAGCCATCTACATGAATGGAGTGATGAGCTAGTGGTATATGTATAACTTGATTCCACTTGAGTAATTAAAGTGCAATTAATGCATAGTTCAAGAAGAAGTGAACTTGTCTAGAAGGAGATTATTCTCACCGAAGGAAGAATAATATTCCAAGACCATGTGCCCAATGAACTATAATACATGTGCCTTAGATTTGGGAGAACATCTAGGACCAAGTGCATTATGAACTAGGTACTTATGGATGTACAATAATACTCGGGCCCTTGAAGCACAACTAGGATGTGTAGAATAAAAGGGTCCCAACAATATTTAGACAATATGTAGCCATATTAAGTACATATGTACAAAAAAACTATGAAAATTAGTATAATATGAGGTTTGTTACTAGATGAGGCTCCTTCTACTTGTTTTTTACATTTGTCTTGCTTCTTTCATGTACTGCAAGTGCATGGCCCTTGCAATTTTTTAGAGAACCCAATTTTATGAGCTTATCTTTCTCCTAGACGGTTGATCCAATGAATGTATACATAGGAATTAGTTTCCAAGCTACTCACGTTGTTATATTTGAAGTCTGAAAGGAGGAAAGAATCATGAAGTACTTAAGATTAGAGAGAATATAAAGTATTAGCTACTTCTCTTTCTTGACTATTCCACATGTCTTTATTTATAGAAACAAACATTTGAACTTTGTGAAGAAGTCTTGCATGGTATCAAAAAGGTGTGGGCTCAATGAGTTGAGCTTGTTCTCTCATTCATGTCCTCGTAGTTCATCTTGTTTCTTGAACAAACCCTTTAATGTGGTCTAGACTTGATTTGGCGTGGAATTAGATTCTATGAGGAAGAGTATATCTAGAGTTATTGAAATGCGTAACAACCTAATTTATTTTCCCCTCCTATTAAAATATTTTTCTTTCTTAACCATGGAATTAGGATCTAGTTTGGTTCCCATAGTGATTTGAAGAAACATTTACTTTTGAGTAAAAGGAGAGATTTTGGTTTTCATTCAAAATAATTGAATGATGTGATGATCACAGGTGGGGGATTTTCGATTCTCTACGAATGCTACAATCCTTTGTCTCATGCGAAGGAAAATATGTTCTTCTTCTTACAAGTTTTTCTTGTGCTCTAATACCATATAAAATTGATAGATAACCTACACACAAAAATCTAGTTGTAAAGAAGAAATGACAATTAGAAGATTGATATCGAAGAGAATGAATAAATTTGGATTGTTTCAAGGAATGAATGAATTACACATAAATATTATTCTTCATGAGAGAGATAATTCACACTATGGTGGTCTTCTAGTACATGCATATAGGTAATCACTAATATAAAATGTCCCCATTCTTAGTTAACATGACATGCAATGGTGTTAGTCCTCAATTAACTAATCTTGCACAAGTGAAGAACTCATGCATGTATTACGAGACTTATTTAAGTAGTCAAAAATATTAATCCTAGTAGTAAATATTACAATATTATTATTAATAATAAATATTAGTATCATTATTAATATTGATAACAATTATTAATAATGAATATTAATAATTAATATCAAGGAGAGCGAGGAAGAATGGAGCAGCAATGATAGTCTAAAAAGGGTTAGAGTTTTTGTAGTCTAATTGCTCCTCACCTGCACACTACCTATCTTCATGTGGTTATTTCCAAACACCTTCACCGTGGCAGTTTCTATAACATGCCTAGGCTCACCATAATGGCCTTGTAACCCCATTTTTGCTCTGTTTTTACTGCATACCTACCTACCACCCAACATTGCATTGCGGCGACAGTTACGATATTCCTGGAGGCAACTGGCGGAGATCTCCTTGGAACAGTCATGGAGTTGGACATAGTGGATTACTCGGAGGACTAATTGGAGGACATTAACATCTGGACAACTCCACGCTCCACCTTGGAAGACCTACTCCCCTTCTGTTGTGATCTAATGGCCACCATCATTGGCCTGCCATCGATCTCAGGACCCTCCAGCTCCACCGTGACCTTCACTGAGCCTCCTCCGATATGGCTGGCACCATCTTCCCCTCCCCAGTATCCCTCCACATTGAATATTCACATTATCCTCCCCCCCCCCTTTGTCTGTCATCTCTCTTAACATCCCTCCTAGCAATCCCTCAACCCATGGTACAAGGGACCCCTCAAGAAACATCATCAGTGGCCCCTCCATCAGGTAGCTACACGGCAATGCCCCCACTCTCAGAACCTATCCTTGCGGATGCACATCCCAGCACTGAAAAACCTCCCTCAAACACTTCTCCATTATAGGAACGACTAGACTCCTCTGAAGCTGTTGTTAGGCCAAGCAAGAAGCGCAAGTGCTTCAAGCCCAAAGGTGAAGATGTCATCATCAAGCTTCGGGAAGATATCTAGTGGGGTGACACCATGGATACGGTGGACCGCGTTTTGGTTGGAAGGACCCAAGGTAGAAGCTACACAACAACTTGATTGAAGCTTTGGACCTTAGAGGTATGGGGGTAGCACATGGCTGACCTTCCATTTGTACAAACTTTTATTAGGGGTTGGTTCACTCTGTGTTTGCCAGAGTTGAGCACACAAATGGGGTCCTATCCTCCTTCTAGCACTTTGAACATGCTCCTGTCCTCCTCCGCCATTGGAACCCTCTATTCGATCCATAAAAAGAATAGATAGGATTCGGGTCTATTTGGGATCAGCTTCTGGGTTTGCGCCTCCAATTCTGGTTGGAGGACATATTTCAACGCATCGACAACACCCTTGGCACACACCTTGAGCACAATAGATCGTATTTAGCTACTCGAATGATGACTTATGCTAGGGTTTTGGTTCATCTGGACATAAGGGGGGGCCTCGAGGAGCATATCACATTACAATGGAGATCTTTCTCTCGATAACAAACCCTAGATTACGAAGGGCTCTTGTTTTGTTGCAAATGATGCCATAAGGTGGGATATCTTTTCAAGGACTTCCCCTTGAATATGAAGGCAAGAGATGGAGAAAAGGAGAAGGTCAATACAGAAAAATCTCTCTCTCACAGGGAAGCCCCCCCGCGGTTGAAGAGGCAGTGAACTTGGCATAGGCTGATGCAGAGAAAGCACCCTCAAAGGAGCCTAGGAAGAAACATGGGAAAGCACCTTTTGGGCCACCCTCTCCTCCTCTGACTAGAGCAAGGGCGGCTGCCGAGGCTGCATCCTCCACAGGTATGTTGTATTCTTCCTCCTCCTCTTCTTATACTACTACTTCATCATTTTGCATTTCATCAAATAATGTTCAGCTCTCTGATCACTGCAATATACCTCCCATTACTCTAGCATGGCCCCTAAAACCCTCTTCTCCCACCATATCCTGTGCCCCGCCATATTTTCCCGAGGATCCCCCAACCATCACTTCCATTCCTGCACCTGTCCCTCCATCCACTAGATACCCTCTACATTCTCGGAGTCGATCACAGGCTCCTGATTCCTTGGGCATTGGTCTGATTTCTTCTCCCCCACCTTCAAAACAACCTCGAGGTAGACCCTCCTCCTTATCGAAAGCCATTCTACAAGCTGGGGAAGAGATTGCAGCTGGCAGACAACATTCCATCGATTGGGTACTTAGAGCAGTGAATACCATTGTGCACCCCCCTCCATGAAGATGTTATCCTTCAATTATCGAGGGCTGGCTAGCCTTAACAAAATGCTAGCCATGCGAAGACTGCTCAAATCTGAGATGATCGATGTCCTCTTTCTACAGGAAACCCTAGGTCAGGCTAGTTTTATCACTCACCTTCTCAAACCATGGATACCAGGGTGGAATTTTCGCTCTCTTTATGTAATTTTCCACTCAGGGGGTTTGGCTCTAGGAATTAACAACCATACCATCAGAATTTGTAACATATGGGGAAGCTTTAGGCACATTGGGGAAGACATATACTCATTTGAACTTGATACAGAGCTCAGGATTATTAACATCTATGGTCCCTGTCACAATAAGGAAGAATACGAGAACATGAAACTAAAATCTCAAATTTTGCAACAGGATAAGTGCATTTTGGGGGGGGGGGGGGACCTAAACTTTTCCATTGGTTTTGGGGAATCATGGGGGAAAAATGCACAAAGAGACATCCTCTCGGATTTTTTGAGACCATTCTGAAGGATGATAATCTTATTGATATCCCCTCAACCAAAATTCAACCTACATGGAGAAACAACAGATCAGGCGAGGATAGCCTATCCAGGAGACCCTAGCGATTCCTCATTAAGGAGCACCTGCTGAACATGGGACATAGATTTAGATAGTGGGTTGGTTTAGGGGGCATATCGGATCATAGGCCAATTTAATTGGAAATAAGGGGAGGAATGAACAAACCTAGGACCCCCTTCAAATTCAACTCTGCATGGCTAAAAGACATAGAATACATCAGACTAGTCACTGAATTCTGGAAGACTCATCCCCCAGCGGCAGGAAGGAACATTATAGAAGGGTTTTCTCAAAACCTAAGAGAACTGAAGAATCTCTCCAAAATATGGGCACACAAAAAGCGAACCCTAGAGGACCTTACCCTCAAGACTACTAAAGTAGAAATAGAGGCTTTTGAGAATGATCATCGAGGGATTTACTCCTCCCCAGAACACAAGGATAAAATTACATCCCTTCTGGCTAGAAGGATTCAGATATGTAAGGATCGAGAGGAAATTTGCCGAATGAGAAGAAGAGCCATTTGGCTTATGGAAGGAGATGATAATACTAAGTTCTACCACAAATTTTCGAACAGGCGCAAAGCTATTAATACAATTTGGCAGCTAATAGATGATGGAGAAACAATGAATACCTTCCCTAAATTAGTTGCCCTGGCTACATCTCATTTCAGGAACATTTACAAGGCCCCTCAAAATGCTACTCTAGCTAAAGTCATGAGAACAACTCAATTGTTTCCCAGGTTCGTCGACTAGGACGATGCATTGGAACTGACAAAGGAAGTCACTTTGGGAGAGCTGGAAGCCACCCTAAATTGGTTCAAATGAGACAAAAGCCCAGGGCTGGATAGATGGAATGTGGAATTCTATCTGGATTTTTTTGAAATTCTTGGAGGGGACCTCTTAAAATTTATAGAGGAGTGTAGATATAACAGAAAGATGTATGAGGCCTACAACTCATCCTTCATTGCTCTCATCCCCAAATATGACAATCCCACCTCCTTCAATGACTTTTGGCCCATTTCTTTGTGCAACTGTATATACAAAATCATATCCAAGATCATAGCCAACTGCCTCTGGCCGATCCTATCTAACCACATCTCAGCTGAACAATTCGCTTTCTTGCAAAACAGACAAATCCATGAGGCTATCGTAACTACACAAGAAATCCTACACTCCATTCAGACAAAGAAACTTAAAGGTATGGTTTTGAAAGTAGATCTCTAAAAATCTTTTGACAGAGTTAATTGGTTCTATATTAGAATGCTTCTAACTCACTTAGGATTTCCATACGAGTTCATAAGATGGATTATGTGTTGCATTACTAATGTATCATTCAATGTCCTTGTAAATGGGGCAGCATCACCCTTCTTTCACTTTAAGAGAGGTCTCAAGCAAGGATGCCCACTATCCCCATTACTATTCTTACTCATCATGGAAGGTCTCAACAGAATCTTAAAGGAGGAACATCATCGGGGAAGACTAAGAGGTATCAAGATCACAAATGGATGCACATTGACACACTTACTCTTTGTAGACGATGTTCTTCTCTTCCTAAATGGGAGTATTGGTGATTTGACCTCACTACAAAACACTTTCTCTATTTTCCTATCGGCCACAGGCATGATGGTGAATAATGAAAAGTCCACTATAACGGCTATTAGGTTCTCCCCATACGAGATACACTATGCTCTGAGCAGATTCCCTTATGCCCTACTGCAACTAGACAAGGGTCTCAAATACTTGGGCTACAGATTAAAGCCTCATGGATATAAGATCACAGACTAGATTTGGCTCATCACCAAGATGGAAAAATGGCTTAACATTTGGTACCACGAATATTTATTGAGAGCAGGTAGGTTGATCCTCATCAAAGAAGTTTTGGAAGCCACACCAGTGTATTGGATGTCGCTGGCCTGGATACCAAGGGGAATCCTTTCTAGAATAAAAAACCTATGTTGCAAATTCTTATGGAAAGGGAAGCAGTTGGGGAAATATTTGCTTTCGGAGCATCGGTTAGACTAGGGATAAACCCCTGGATCGGGTGTGGAAACGCTCATAGGCTCCCTAAGGAGCTAATAACCCATCTCTCTGTTAGGTGGATCGCTCATCTCAGTCACATCACGGACAGAGAATGCTCAACATTTCCACAACAAGCCTGGAAATCTGGGAGGGAACTGTAGATCCCTCCACTATGGCAGTAACATTGGAAGGAATACATAGAGGCCCTTACTGAATCACATATCAGAATATTGGAAGGAGAGGATGAGCTAATATGGGCACCAACAAAGCACGATAAATACTTACCAAAAGAAGGCTATATAGTACTAATGGACTCTAAAAAACCACCACTATGTGAAACTTGATGGAGAAGCATATGGAAGTTAAAAGCACCACCTAGAACGAGGCTCCTCATGTGGACTATTTTGAGGAAAAAGATCTCCACAGGAGATAACTTAAGCAAACAATCCTTCCATTGACCCTTCTTGTGTGGTCTATGTAAAGTTGCTAATGAAACTATGGATCACCTCTTCCTCATGTGTTGAGCTATAAAAGATCTATGGAGTTCTATACACTCTCATCTACCCTCTCTCCCTCAATGGTAGGGCATGTTTGTTCGTGAGGCTTGGGAAGCATGGTGTTTTATTGCCTCCTCGACGAAAGCCATAAATATCTCTATTCTCACATGCTGGGCTGGATTTCCTGAAATCGATACGTTTTTCATAACTCTCCCCCTTCTGGTTGACAATCACAGTCTGCATCCTATCTGATTACCAAATCATTCCCGAGGATGAATCTATCTCTACTCCCGGACATATTATCCCTCAAAGCATAAATCATTCACATCCTTTGGCTTATTTTGACGGCTCAGCACGAGACATTGGTTGTGGGGGTGGTGCCATGCTACACCTTTTGGAATCTCATTCTTTCAAAATACAAATGGGACTGGGCAGAGGCACAAACAATTTTTTTGAGCTTATCATAGCCAAATATACCATACAATTTGCATTGGAAAAACATTGCAGAAACTTACAATTATATGGGGAATCAAAAATTATATGCAATTGGATAAACAAAACTGCAAATTTCAATGCATATTCTCTGAGACATATCATGGAAGAAGTTCATAGACTCATCAATATTTTTGACACATTTGTTTGTCATCATATATACAAGGAGCGGAACACAGTTGTCGATCTCCTATCCAAGGAAGCAGCACACAGGCCTATAGGGACATGGAGGATACTGGAGGAGAGGGATGGAACTTTCCATCAGCACTACCATAGACCTTATATAGACATATCAAATTAACTATCTCTTAAGTACCCTGCAAATACCTTTTGTTTATATAATTTTATATATACATAATGATACTAGACTTATATATGACAATTTAATACTCTCTGAGTAGAGTAAATTTTTATCTTATTTTGAACCTCAGTGAGTGAGAGTACAATGTCTCCCTGGGTGGAGTGCACCTTTTTTTACTACACAAACATGATGGGCTTTATGCTTCACGTACAACGTATGCTTTAGCATCTACAAAATGTAATTTTCTTTGCTTAATGAAATACGGCTTTTTCAAAAGGGGAAAAAAATAATAATATCAATTACTATGCAACAATATTATTTATGTTATATTACTATTATAAATTATAATTACTAAGCATCAATATTATTAACTCAGTTTTGTTTTCTTAGATTATTAATAATAATTTATGGATTTACTCCCGAAAGTGTTAGAATTTCAAGTGAAATTTTGATTTCTCTATTTTAAAA
>APFE031067117.1:0-12267 GCA_000404065.3 Pinus taeda
TACGTACGCATCCTGCTCAACTGCTAGCCTGCGTACCTCGCTCTGAGTCCATTGAACTGCCTGCGGTCCTCCGCACCTGAAACCCTTATGTGCCTGCGTACGGGCGCACCTGCAACCCTTATGTACCTGCGTACCGGCGCACCTGAGACCCTTCTGTGCCTGCGTACGGGCGCACCTGCAACCCTTCTATACCTGCGTACCGGCGCACCTGAAACCCTTCTGTGCCTGCGTACGGGCGCACCTGAAACACTTCGTTCCTGCGTATGTACGCACTTTTCCCTCACTGTACCTGTGTACCTTCAGTCATAGATAATTTCAAGACTTCAGAAAGAACCCAGACAGTCAGATCTACAGATCTGAACATGCGCCGAAGAGATCTTAGTCCATCAGTAGATTCGCCTTATTTAGATCTAGACCAGATCTTACCCTCATAAGATATTCAACCAAAAAACATGCTTAAGCCAAATGATCTCCTTTGCTTTATATAGTAAAGCTCATCCTTAAATCATGGATTAATACCACGGGCCGCCACCATAATAACACAAAACCGTCGGCTAAAAACCAAGTGTAAAACATAAGAAACCCCACGTGTGCTTTTCTTTGCCTTGAAATGTGTGCACTGGAGGTACGCACCTCCTGAACGGGATAACTGCGGGTAAGTATGTACTTTATGTAACACCGACATGCGTGTATGCACCTTATGTAAGGTGTACCTGCGTACCCCTTATTTTCTTCAAAATTTGATAGCTGATCAATCAATCTCTGCTGCTGACTTGAAGTACTGAGATCTATCACCTGAATGGGTTGCCATCAAGGACAACACTTTAGCCATAATGCCAACATTCTCTTCAAATAGAATAATTGCTTCTAGCTAATAGGTTCTCCATAGAACTAGAAATGAGATTTCCTTGGAGCACTCTAGATCTCATACAGTAAACCATTCATTGAGACATGTTTCTATGGATTCACATTTACTAGTTAACCAAACACTCCCCAACCTAATCCCTTGTTGAACATAACTACAATGGAAGAAAGATTGAGAAGTGTTTTCATCACTACATCTACGAAGACAACAAATACTTGGACCTAATATATTCCTTTCCTAAAGGGCTTCCCATGTTAAAAAAAATTTGTTCACTATGAACCACACAAAAAACTTATACTTGGGTGGAGCATTAACTTTCTATATATTTTACTACCACCACTTGGCGTCTCTTAATCCTATTTGAAAAAGAAATAAGTATCCAAGACTAGGCGTACAATTTCCCCATGCTCCAAAATTCAAAGCTTATAATAGTCCATTTGGAGAATTGTTCAATATTATATGGACCTTGTTATTTTTTTTAGAAGAAATGATCCAACCTATGACCCAAATTCCCTTCAAAACCAAGGTGAGCTTCATTTCTCCAACCTTGGGACCACAAGGATTTGTCATCTGGACTATCAATCAAGTTAATTGTACATATTCTAATTACCTTTTGGGTGTCATATGATTTCATTCAGGAGGAGTATGTCTCTACCACATGCCATTATTGCATATTCCCTCACTCTTACATGTGATCCATATCTCTTCTCCATGCTAGATAAGAACCTATAATTGGGAATGTTATAGTCTTTTTTTTTCCAAAGAAAAAGTCGCAACTTTCTATTTGATAAAAAGTTACATAAATTACATGCAGCAATTGAATACAACCACTATCCCAGAGGACATATAAGAAAAAATTGGGCCACAATAAATAAAAACAACCCTGAGACCATAATAAAAACATATTTTTCTCATCATCTTGAAGTGTGGACAGGATTTGCATGCCATCATCAGTCACAAAAAAATTAGATAAGCCTAGCAGTTTATAAACTTTGTTTCCATGAGATAATTACATATACATAAAGAGTAAAGTTGTTTACATGTAGCATGTATTTGCAAAAAAGAAACTGTTGATGGTGAAAATAAAAATCATAAAAGGTATGCATTTAGATTCCAATGAAAGGTTCGTGTTGAAAGTGTTGGATCATCCCATATACATGCTCAATAACCTACCAAACTCACATATGTTGTCTAACACTTTCCTTAGACTAAAGGTATGCTAGAAAGTTCCTCTCGTTATAGATGTGACAACAAGAGATAAAATCAAAAGCTTATTTTAACTAGAAAATCTCTTCAAGTATTGGAAGCAGTGTGTAATTGTGGCCTATTTGGGAAACATTGAATGAGTTTATAACATTTAATGAGTCTCTAGAAGCCTAAAACGAATGAAATTCATATTCTAGAGCCCAGCATAAAAGGAGTTTAAGAGAAATTAGTTATGCATAATTGTTGGAACCCATGCCCAAGCCAATTATTTTATTTCAGAAAATATTGATTGTTGATGTAGAGAATGAGACCACCCCCACATCCAACATCCTCATTCGATGCTCCATCAAAATAAGACCAAGGAAGTTGTTAGTTAATCTCTTAAATCAATGATGATGTTAGGGACTTGATGTGATTACTTTGAAGGAAAGAGACCATATATTGTTGTTATTTCTATAGATATCAGGTCAGGGGTAGATGGAATGTCTCTAGAAGTGGATTTATTTATTTCCAGACATACCTCCCAAAAGATTAGGGATGGGATGTTCCTAATAACTTTTTCATTAGATGAGTCCCACAATGATGGCCATGCCTCACTGAAACAATTACCTCTCCATTCTAAGTTACACCTCAACAACAGTTTGGTTTTGTCCCAAATACTTAGTGTGAAAGAAACATCTAGAAACATATGTGTAACCGACTCTTCTACATTTTTGCTAAGAATGCACTATCTAGGACCTTCCTTATGTCTCTTTATTAAATTGTCCCAATTTGTAACTTTATTATTAATTAAACAGGGTTGATCACATGCTGGAACCGATGGACTTTATAGGCGCAGTTTGATGAAATTTGAGTTCTGGAAAATGGAACATTTTTGTGTATTAATGCTTTTTGGTGTAAAAGCTGAAATACAAAGGAAAGCAATAAAATGGACCCGAAAGGGAATTATAAACGCGGTGCTATATGATTTCAGTTTCGTAAGCGGAATTTCAGGCAGACCTTGGGCAGAAAGCAGTATTAGGCTGGCTCCGCCTGCTTCCACATAATTGTTAACACGTGGCTAGCGGAGGAGAGAGGAAGACTATTTGAGCAGGTAACCCTCGTACTCCTAAGCTACCCGAAATTGGATATTGACTGTTGATAGGAGATCCCGTGGATTGACAGTGGGGATTGTGGTAGTGGCCAAAGGGGGATGCGTTATGATACTAGGGGCAATTGCAATATATTTTGAAGTCTGATAGGACGAATTTTGTTGGGTTTTCATTCTTTTCCTGTGTATTTGGGATTTTTCCCAAAACATTAATTTGATGTGATATAACACCTAATGGCAGACCCGATAGGGATTTAGGGGTGATTGAATGGGATTTCAAGTTCGAATATCACGTCTGATAGTGTTTCTACAGACATTCTCTGTGTAATGGGATTCTCTCAATTTTCAGGTTGTTGCCTATGAAATGTTCCCGATTCCTTTTGTAACCACTCCTGATCATCATGCCATGCTGCAACAAGCGTTTTTATAGGCCATGATGCATTTTGAAGCCACGAAGCAGCAGAGCCAAATGGCCAGTCTAACTGATAGGGAGCAGAGAAGCCACAGAGCCGCAAAGGGATATTGAATTGCAGAGGAGCAACTCAGGTTACCAGAAAACCAAAAAAATGCCTCAAAGAAAGCCAAAGAGCCAATTGGCGGGGTAGCTAAAGCCAAAGCAGGAAGCTAATGTAGAACGAGAGCAGAGAGAATGAAAGCTAATGCACAGAGAAGTTGAGGGAGTCTTTGGGGTCACTTGGAGGTCAAGTGAAAATACAGAGAGTAGAAAGTTACAAAGCCAAAGAAGCCAAAAAGTCGAAGAGCCAGAGCTAGAACTGAAGAGCCAGAACCAAAGCCAAGAGCGGTAGCCAAGAGACAAAGCCAGAGCCAGAGTCAGAGTTGAGATCTAGAGGGAGAGCCGAGAGATAGAAAGCCGAGAGCTTCATATCCAGGGATAAGATGGTGTCTAAACCCATTCTGTTCTGTGTAAACCAATGGAGTTGAGCTGCAGATCTTGTAAAAAGGGCTTTGCCATAATCCTAGAGAGCCTAGTAGAGTTGACTAGAGCTCACAGAGATGTAGCCCGAGAGTTTTGGGTGAACTCCATATTAAATTGATGTCTTATGTGTTTGCTTAATGTTTCATTTATCTATTATCATATGTATTTACATATCAGCACAACCAATATATTTTAAAAGCACATAAACAATTTTAAAATAAATAGTAGCATACACTATATTCTTAAGCATATTATCAATTCCGCATTGGCTAATCAATAAGACAAGGGAATATTTAAAGCTTTGGAAGTGGGAGAGGTTCTTGTAAGTAAGACAAGAAGCCTAAGTACCCATTTTCAGATCAATATCCTAGCAATTTTCCTCATTCTTATGGTTTTGAATGTCGTATCAGCTTCTAAGAATTACCCTAGCTTGTTTTCATTCACTCGAAATACCTCTTCAATCCACAATTGGGTGGGGGGTGTCCTTGGAGCCTCACCTAAACAAGCACTGTAACACCCTCCTTCCACAACTACCCAAGTAATTGACCAAACATGGTAAACATGTGACAAGAGGCTACTATGGTTGGATTCAACTTCCTATGTGACCTTAAGGAAATGGAATTGATAGAAACACAACATACAGACCTTCCACATAAGCTACATGACCCCTGTGAACCATCCCAACACTTTAGGTAGCTTACCCCTCGGCCCCACTGAATTTTTTGATCACTTGACCTCTAGACACTCTCATGACATAGGCCTACCAGTATCCAAGAGGCTCTGGACACTCTCATGATATAGTCATGCCAACGTCCAAGGACTATTTTATCCAGTTATGTGCCAGCGTCCCTGGGATTTAAGCCACTTTTTGAGGCCCAGAGCCCAAGTCACTGCCCAAAATTGAATGACATCTCGAGAACAATAAAACAATAGGGAAACAATGATGTAAAATAAAATAGTTGAACAAGCCCTTAACTGGTCCCCTACTAGCCATGACAAGAATTTCGTCAAACATATCAAAAATATGTAATCTAGAAGTGTAAACAACATATTTAATCATAGGGATCTCATACTTATTTGAGGATCCATAAGAACCATTTTTCCCTCATACCATTTCATACATTATCATCTATTAGGTCATAGATACATTGTCCATTCATTTACAAATAAAAACACGATGAGAGCCATACATATCTACTCTCATAAAACACATATATAACAAGCATAATAGCAGTAGAAATACCAATGAAATCAAAACCATATGATCCACATATAAATCAATATAATACTCATTTACTATGGCACTTATTTGTTGGGTCCCTCATCCCAATTGTCACTTCAAAGGTTCTAATGTCCATCCAGTTGGTGGGAGTCGTGACATTCAAATAAGCATCGAGTCAATACAACTATATTTGTTATCTATTCTACATATGCTTATTTTCAAACCACTTTGTTGAAGCCAACCACTCCTCTATATTTCAGTCTCACCTCGTTCGTTTTTACTTTACTGTTGGAACACCCCTTGACACCATCATTGCAGATCTCCATTTCCCCTGTAACAACGAGATTACAAGCATATGGCTTTCCTTACAAACTATAGAATCCTCCTATCTGGTCACCTGAATAGCACAATTTTTATCCCTCTCAATCCTACAGAATGGGAATTGACTTAACAAGATGCAAGGCCTTGGTTACCTCAGAAGGCTTACGTAAAAATGCAAAATTTTTGCAAAACTATGTAGAACCTTCCAACTTTTGTTTTGTCTCTGAGTTTTCTCATGCATTTACCAGGCTTTCGAAATAGGATCGAGTTGATGCACCCAAAACTGAGTTGGAAACTTATCATCTTCCAATGTTTCAAAACAATTTTCAGTATAGATAAATAAATGGAGATAAGTATCCCCGATATAGAGTTTTCAACTCAATATCTCATTTCCTTTCCTGATAGGGAGATCGTTTTTTCATTGAAACTCGAGTTGGTAGAGAAATAGATGTTGTATAACATTTTCTACCTTGACCAAAGGTATGTAAATTATCCTTATGCATTTCCCACCATCTATTCAGCAGGAGTAGCACACAAAGCCACATCCAAATAAAACAGGAATCCTCTGCTCTTCTGCAACTTCCTCCATCGTGCTTGTTATGCTCTTAACCTGCAAATGATACCCAAATACAGAATATGTGAAGAAAAGAGACCGAGAGCACAGAATATGCGAAGAAAAGATACCCAGAACACAGAATGGAAATGATTTTATTATTCAAAGAGTAATGTTCCTTGTTATGCTCTTAACCTGCAAATGATACCCAAATACAGAATATGCGAAGAAAAGAGATCAAGAGCATAGAATATGCGAAGAAAAGATACCCAGAACACATAATGGCAATGATTTTATTATTTAGAGAGTAATGTTCACTTGCCTGTTCGAGGGGGCAACCTCCAATAAAGCAGAGCTCGATTACAAAAATAAGACACCATGCTCCTCGCAGGGAGTTTCTATCCTTTATATATGACTCCTATGAGTAATACCATGGGTCAATACCGCGTATTACTAATACCATCTATCTAATACTACGACCCATTTGCAACTAACTGTGGTTCCGTTATTAATTGCGGATTAACCACTTACAATTATTAATATGGGCTTTATTGATTCTTGACTATGACGTGGTCCCATTACATAGATAAGGGGGTTAGGGTGGGACCCTAACATGCCCACCCCCTTAAGACTAGCCTTGTCCTCAAGGCTGAAGCTGCGGAAACTGCTGCAGAATAGTGGCTGGATCCAAAGTTGCATATTCTGGAGAGGTGTCTTTCCATTTGACTAGGACTTCCTTAATCATGCGGCCGCGCAATTGCTTGACTCGTGTGTCAAGGACCTGTTCCGGTTGAAGCCAAATGGATCCTTCTTCGTCCAACTCCGGTAGACTAGTCTGAATTTTGCAATTATTCCCAATCACTTTCTTGAGGCATGAAACATGAAAAACTAGATGGATTTTTGCAGTAGGTGGCAAAGCCAACTTGTAGGCCACTTCTCCAATGCGTTGAAGTACTTGATATGGTCCGTAGAATTTGGGAGAGAATTTCTGACATCCCTTGTCTTTGAGTGATGTTTGCTTATATGGTTGGAGCCGTAAAAAGACCTGATCCCCTTCTTGAAATTGGCGCTCTGAGCGATGCTGGTCTACCTGTTGCTTCATGCGGTTCTGAGCTTGGTGAAGATTCTCTCGAAGATGGGCGAGCATAGTTGCGCGGTGTTGTAGGATTTGATCCACTGCTTGGACTTTTGAGCAGCCCTTGAGATATGAAGTAGGTGAAGGCGGGAGTTGACCATATACTGCTTCATAGGGAGTCATTTTGGTGGTGGCATGATAGTTGGTGTTATACCACCATTCTGCCAGAGGTAGCTACTGTAACCAAAGGTGTTGTTTTTCTGAAGTAAAACACCTAAGGTAGGTTTCTAGACATTTGTTGACTGCTTCAGTTTGACCATCTGTTTGCGGATGGTAGGAAGTACTGAGTTTTAGTGGAGTGCCTTGTATTCTGAAGAGTTCCTGCCAAAAATTGCTGGTGAAGATCGGGTCGCGGTCGGACACAATAGAAATGGGCATGCCATGCAATTTGAAGATCTGATCCATGAAAGTTTGAGCAACCAAGGTGGGTGTAAACTGGTGGGGGAGAGCACAGAAATGAGCATACTTCGACAATCGGTCCACAACCACCATGATGACTGACTTGTTCCCTGACTTTGAAGACCTATAATGAAATCCATAGAAACATCCGTCCAAATGGATGCCGGAATGGGAAATGGTTGTAATGTGCCTGGTGTGTTGACGGTTTCCCCTTTGTGGCGTTGACAGGCATCGCATTCTATTACGAAGTTAAGGATGTCCTTTTTCATTCCTGTCCAAAAAAATGATCTTCTGGTGCGAGCATACGTCTTCTGAAAGCCTGAATGTCCTACAATGGGAGATGAGTGCAATTCTGCCAAAATGCGAATTTTGAAGGTGGATGTTGGTGATATTACGACTCTGTCCTTGTAGCGAAGAATATCATCCTGCCACGAATAGCCCTTGGTGGAATTTGGATCTGCCTGCAATTGAGAAATGAGTTTGGAGAGCCCGGGGTGTGAAAACCATTCCCCACGAGCTTCTTCAATCCATTCTGGAATGGGGAGGGAAATAGCTAGCAGGGTACTTTCCTCCTCAAATTGGCGAGATAGTGCATCGGCTACCCTATTGTCTTTCCCTTTCCTGTAAATGATCTCATAATCATATCCCAACATTTTGGCTAGCCATTTATTTTGTTGTGGGGAGGATAGGCGTTGCTCCAAAAAATATTTAAGACTGTGATGATCTGTGCGGATTTGGAAATGTCGCCACAATAAATAAGGTCGCCAGGTGTTGACTGCATGTAAGATGGCCACCATTTCCTTCTCGTAGGTAGATTGGCCCTGATTCCTCCCACTGAGTTGTTGGCTTGTGAAGGCCAACGGTCACCCTTCCTGCATTAAAACCGCCCCAATACCTATACCCGAAGCATCACATTCAATGACAAAAGATTTGGTGAAGTCAGATAGTGCTAAAACTGAAGTGGAACACATGGCATTTTTTAGAGCTGTAAAGGCCTGTTGTGCTTCCTCATTCCAGAAGAATGAATTTTTCTTTAGGAGTTGGGTGAGGGGTTTCGCTATGCGACCATAGTTGCGGACAAATTTACGATAATAGCTTGTGAGACCCAAAAATCCTCACAAACTCTTCAAGGTCTTAGGTTGAGGCCATTCCTGCATTGCTTGGATCTTTTTAGGGTCCACCTTGACACCCTGACGCCCCACAATGTGGCCCAAATACTCTACTTCTGCCATGCCAAACGAACACTTGGACATCTTTACAAATAATTTATGCTTGTGGAGCAGTTGCAAGAGTAGATCTACATGCTGAAGATGTGCGGCCCAAGTGAAACTATAGATGAGGATGTCATCGAAGAAAACAAGGACAAATTTCCTGAGATATGGTTTGAGAATGAGGTTCATAAGGCTCTGAAAAGTAGAGGGGGCATTAGAAAGACCAAATGGCATGACCAGGAATTCATAGTGGCCTTCATGAGTTCTGAAAGCAGTCTTGGGGATGTCAACTTCCTTCATGCGAATTTGGTGGTAGCCTGAGCGAAGATCCAGCTTCGTGAAAAATTGAGCCCCATTGAGTTCATCCAGCAAATCATCAACCACCGGGATGGGAAATTTATCTTTGACTATCAACTTATTGAGGGCCCTGAAGTTAGGACACACCTGCCACTCCCCATCTTTCTTGAGCACCTTGACCACTGGAGATGAATAAGGACTGATGTTGGGACGAATGACCCCTGCTTCCAAAAGTTCCTTGATGATTTTTTCTATTTCATTCTTTTGGGTGAACGGATATATGTATGCGCGCACATTTGGGGGTTGGGACCCTGGAACCAAGGTGATGTTATGATCATGTTCCCCTCGCGTGGGTGGAAGCCCTTGAGGCTTGTCAAAGACCGGCAGATGGTTATTTAAAATCTGTTGCATCTGAGGATGAATTGGTGACAACTTGGTTTCGACTACCTGGATGGCATTAAATTGAGCTACAACTCCATGATTGCCCTTTTTTAGCAATTTTTCCATCCTATGCGAGCTGATGATAGAGGGGGCTCCCGCCTGGATTCCACGGAGGGTATGTGTGTGGTTGTTCTGCTTAAAACTCATATACAACTCTTGGAAATCCATTGTGATTGGCCCAAGAGTGCGGAGCCATTCAACGCCGAGGACAATGTCACAACCCCCCATGTGTATGGAAAACATGTGGGTTTTCAACTGATAATCCCCCATTTGAAGTTTGACGTTTTCACAACGGCCTTCACATTTCATTGTGCCTCCATCTGCAATTTGAACTTGGAAGTTATAGAAATTGCTCGTACAAAACAATGCACTGTTTCTGCGACTTTTTGATGGATGAAATTATGTGTACTTCCACTATCAATCAAGACTACTACTGGGCGATGTTTAATAAACCCTCTGATTTTGAGCGTTTGAGGGGAAGAAATCCTTGCCAAGCCATGCAACGAAATAACTGGTTCGTCAGAGACATTGTCCTGTTGGTTGTCTTCCTCTAGCGGCTCATTTTCCTCCAGTGGTGGATCTTCCTCTGTTGAGCTGTAGTCAGTGGCATCTATTTGAAAGAATTTGGGCTCCTTACATTTATGACCTGGGGAGTATTTTTGATCACAGTAGTAACATAGTCCTTGCTTCCTTCTTTCATCCATTTCCGCAAGGGACACCTTCTGGACCTTAAGTGTTTGAGTCGTGTTGTGACCCTGTGGGGGACGACCTTTAGCGGGGAAATTTGGGCGACTGTATTGGGCTGCTAATGCACGTTCCACCTTAGGAGCTACCTGGCAAGCCTCTGTCCACATTGGAGGGTGGTGAAGTAGAACTTGAGCTTTGATGGCTTCTTTAAGACCGCTAATAAAACATTCCGTGTAGATCTCATCTATGAGACCCTAGTACGGAAAGCTAAGCCTTCAAAAGCGGTAATATATTCATCCACTGTACCAGTCTGTCGGAGCTTAGTGAGACGACCCAAGAAAGAGTCTTCTTGTTCAAAGCGATCTCGAAGAGCTTTGGTAAATTGAGTCCAAGTCCTAAAAGGTCCATTGCAACGCTGATGCCATTCCCAACATTGCCACCGTTCATTGTCGAAGTACATGCTTCCCAACATAAGTTTAGTCCCATCATCTAGGATATGATTCAATTTGAAATACTGCTCCATTTGTGTTAGCCATGCGGACGTGTGAGAACCTTCAAATTTATGCATATCCAACTTGGGAGTTCGCTGACTGGGTGGTGGATGGGTGTGCCAGACGTGAGGAGAGTGGCTAGATTCACCGTCATTGTATTCATGGCCATTATACACCTCCTCGTGGGCTGGCTCCTTTCCCTTTGAGAGAAATTGTTGTATCTGGAGACTTAGTCCGCGAATCTCAGTTTGGAGGGAGTTCACATTTTGTTCAAGTTTGTCCATCCTTTCATTGGCCATTGCTTGAGCTCTAGTTGCTACCATACACCAACCTGATGAAAAATTGGGACCGCCAAAATTTTTTTCACAATTAATTGAATGGTACCACCATGCTCAGCTCGTCGTCCTGATTCTAATGGGCTAGATCCCCAATAAGCGCCCCGGAAGATCTCAGACCTTTTTTTTTTTTTTTTGAAACTCCTAACGGAGTTTTACTCCTTCCTGATCAATACTGCACTCGCCAAATCCTCAAAATGTCAATGCGGCCAAAAGTCCTGCAACAATTATACCCTGGTATAGGAACCCTTCACAACGACTCTGGTCTGGTGGATCTGAGAGATCTGAATGGCGGATCAAATAGCGCTGGACGGCGGAACTGACTGCTTCTGCAGATCTGATGGATCTAATAGATCAGAATGGCTAATTGGGACCGATGTCTGTTGCTGCTGCACTCCTTTGCTCAAGCGGATCTGGAAGAGATGATGATTGAAAAGGGAACTAGGGTCTTGAGGAGTGTCAGGTGCTACAGATCGCAATATACATAAGGGTTTGGCAGTAGTACTCGGCCCAATGTTTTAGGGCTCTAACTAAGGAGGATCGACTGTACCCTTAGCCGTACAACCCGATTACCCTATCGTACGGGTGAGTAATCTCTCCGAGTGCTGTTCTCGGTGTACTGTAGCCGCGAGACGGCCGACGGTTTATCTATGGCAAGGTTTCAAGGAGCCTAGGGGGCTTCCGATATACCCAGAGGGTACGTGGAAGACATTCTGTGCGTGGTTCTGTCTAATGCGCTACTACTCGAAGGGGTACCCACAGGGGTTACAAGGGAGTCTAACAGACATGACGACCTCTTGTATTTCCTGCGTGCATGCCTCCCCAAATCCGCAGATTTATGCGCTCAATGACAGATCCCGTGGTTTAAAGACATCAGAACACGTCTCTAGCCAAAAAAGAATTTGCTACGAAATGGAGATCCCACTGGCCCTGGAAAGTGCTCTGATACCACTTGTTATGCTCTTAACCTACAAATGATACCCAAATACAAAATATGCAAAGAAAAGATACCCAGAACACATAATATGCGAAGAAAAGATACCCAGAACACAGAATAGCAATGATTTTATTATTCAG